>JAXIVJ010005459.1:0-65000 GCA_036785665.1 Chirona hameri | reverse complement strand
TGTCAGTGTGTCAGTATGTCAGTATGTCAGTATGTCAGTATGTCAGTGTGTCTGTGTGTCAGTATGTCAGTGTGTCTGTGTGTCTGTGTGTCAGTATGTCAGTATGTCAGTGTGTATGTGTGTCTGTGTGTGAGTGTGTATGTGTGTCTGTGTCAGTATGTCAGTATGTCAGTATGTCTGTGTGTCAGTGTGTCAGTGTGTCTGTGTGTCTGTATGTCAGTGTGTCAGCGTGTCAGTGTGTATGTGTGTCTTGTGTGTCAGTGTGTCAATATGTCAGTATGTCAGTATGTCAGTATGTCAGTGTGTCTGTGTGTCAGTATGTCAGTGTGTTTGTGTGTCTGTGTGTCAGTATGTCAGTATGTCAGTGTGTATGTGTGTCTGTGTGTCTGTGTGTGAGTGTGTATGTGTGTCTGTGTGTCAGTATGTCAGTATGTCTGTGTGTCAGTGTGTCAGTGTGTCTGTGTGTCTGTATGTCAGTGTGTCTGTGTGTCTGTGTGTCTGTGTGTCAGTATGTCAGTATGTCAGTGTGTATGTGTGTCTGTGTGTGAGTGTGTATGTGTATCTGTGTGTCAGTATGTCAGTATGTCTGTGTGTCAGTGTGTCAGTGTGTCTGTGTGTCTGTATGTCAGTGTGTCAGCGTGTCAGTGTGTCAGTATGTCTGTGTGTCAGTGTGTCAGTGTGTCTGTGTGTCTGTATGTCAGTGTGTATGTGTGTCAGTGTGTCAGTGTGTGACCTCACATGGCTGTGTCTGCAGTGCATCCGGACCGGATCACCACCCGGCCACCGGCGCCGTCTCCCCCACCAGTCTCGCCACCAGTCTCCCCGCCTCCGCCTCCGGTGCCGCCGGGCCCAGACCCGTTCCCCGGGAGGCCGCGGCTGCCCCGGGCCTGACGAAACCGGTCACCGTCGGCTCGGGGGCCGGGGTCTACGGGGCTGAGTCGTACGCGGCCCCGGCCCCCGACAGAAGGCGGTCAATCTTCTCATCCTCCGCGGTACGTAATAAGGCAACAGTGGAGACGTGACACGCGTCTAACCACTGCAGCTTCATAGAGAGAAGGAAGATGATATGAATGGCCAGATCATCGTATTAATTCGTGCTGTGTTGTACTCCCGTGGTTTGGTTTGGTGTTTGGTGGTTTGGTTCGTTTGGAGATGAAAGTTGGAATGGTGGTGGCTTCTTCGCACGTATTGCATGATGTGCGTCATGAATCGTATGGTTGATGACATCCTCATCCCAATGTGTCTTCGGCCAAACGGCAGCAGGCAGCAGTGTACCGTTGTTTTATTTCACGTCAGCCTCTTATCTCTTATCTGTTCCGCTTCTCTGACCGCATCGCTTATTTGATTCGCTTCTCTAATCGCCTCGCTTCTTTGATTCGCTTCTCTAATCGCCTCGCTTCCCTGTCCCACAGGCGATGGAGTCTCTGCGGCAGGGGCGACCTGAGCCGGTGTGGGCGTGTCGGGTGCCCTCCACCCCCCGGTCCGGCCGCTATATAGTGAGCCTGAGACGTGCCGGGTACCCTCTACCCCCGGTCCGGCCGCTATATAGTGAGGCTCCCCCCCTCCCCCCCCCCCCCCCCCCCGCTGCGGCAGGGGCGACCTGAGACGTGTCGGGTGCCCCCCGGTCCGGCCGCTATATAGTGAGTCCCCCCCCCCCGCTGCGGCAGGGGCGACCTGAGACGTGTCGGGTGCCCCCCGGTCCGGCCGCTATATAGTGAGTCCCCCCCCCCCCCCCGCTGCGGCAGGGGCGACCTGAGACGTGTCGGATGCCCCCCGGTCCGGCCGCTATATAGTGAGCCCCCCCCCCCCCCCCCCCCCCCCCCCCCCCCGCTGCGGCAGGGGCGACCTGAGACGTGTCGGGTGCCCCCCGGTCCGGCCACTATATAGTGAGTCTCCCTCAGCTCGGCAGACGGGTGGTTTGGGGACTTTACGCAGCTCCAGCTGCCTCCCTGTGACACCGCCGCAGCTCCTCTCAGTCTGAAGAGCCGGGCCGGGCCGCCGGGAGCAGCAGTGCCAGTGTGTCGCTCGGAGACCCGGCAGCCCGCCGTCGGGTGCCGCTGTGTGTGTGGTGTGCGACCCGCACGTCTGTAGCGATAGCTGCCATGATGGCGGCATGGTTCCCGACAGATGACGTCACCGGGTGCCACTGCGCGGTGGCGTGTTGTCGTGTTGGCTGTGAGGCGTGTTGGTTCAGGCGATGTTGTGCTGCTGTGAGGCGTGTTGGTTCAGGCGGTACTGGGGTGATGTTCACGCGTCGTGTCAGATACGGGTTGATGTTCTTTGTGTCCACGTTGGCTGTGATTTTGCCCCTCCATTCTCATCATGTGTGTGTGTGCCTGGAGTTATTGCATTCGATTGTCTTGCACTTCTCACTATTTGTGCCGTTGTCGAATCACAGTGGTTGCCGATCCTTGTGGCTGACGTTTCGTGGACGTGGGTGCTGGTTTGTTCAATACATGTCTGTTAATGTCGCTATATTCTCGTCTGTCACGGTCTCCCGGAGTGGACGTGTCACGGTCTCACGGAGTGGACATGTCACGGTCTCCCGGAGTGGACGTGTCACGGTCTCCCGGAGTGGACGTGTCACGGTCTCCCGGAGTGGACGTGTCAAGGAGTAGACGTGTCACGGTCTCCCGGAGTGGACGTGTCACGGTCTCCTGGAGAAGACGTCACGGTCTCACGGAGTGGACGTGTCACGGTCTCCCGGAGTGGACGTGTCACGGTCTTCTGGAGTGGACGTGTCACGGTCTCCCGGAGTGGACGTGTCACGGTCTCCCGGAATGGACGTGTCACGGTCTCCCGGAGTGGACGTGTCACGGTCTCCCGGAGTGGACGTGTCACGGTCTCCCACAGTGGACGTGTCAAGGTCTTCCGGAGTGGACGTGTCACGGTCTCCCACAGTGGACGTGTCAAGGTCTCCCGGAGTGGACGTGTCACGGTCTCCCGGAGTGGACGTGTCACAGAGTGGACGTGTCACGGTCTCCCGGAGTGGACGTGTCAAGGAGTGGACGTGTCACGGCCTCCTGGAGTGGACGTGTCACGGTCTCACGGAGTGGACGTGTCACGGTCTAACGGAGTGAACGTGTCACGGTCTTCCACAGTGGACGAGGGTGATGGTGGGCGAGGGTAATATGGTGACGGAAGGACACAATGCGGTTTGGACTTGTTTGTTATAAATTCAAAATGAGTGTGATTTCTGGATATGCGAATATCATGAGTTTGATTACGAGCGGAGCGCGCTCGCTCGTCCTTCCGCGGTGTATGGGAAAAATCTGAATATGAGCGGCCCAACCCGGCCCGGCCCGTCCCAACCCTTGGCGACGCCTTTGAGAAGCCCATATATCTGCATCTGCAACCGCACGTCCGATTGACAAGCGGGCTTCTTTGCTGTTTAGCCCCATCCACCCTACCCTGTTTGAGACCAGAGCCGACTCACATGGGTGACTACCACTGCGCGTGGCACCGGCGCGTGCCGTGTGAGGGGTGTTGAAGAGTGTTTTCTCGCAAAAAAAACTGCTACGGCTGGGCCGATTATGTGAAAATTTGGTGTGTGCGTAGGAACCCCTCGACCGCCGCCTTCCCACAAGTCAGGGGTGGGGTGCCTCTGCACGTGCGCACGTGCACATCCCTATTGTGTACCTCAGGAACGGCTGAGCCGATTGTGTTCAAATTTTGTGTGTAGCTATAAGGGACCCCTCAGCCGCTGCCTTCCCACAAGTCGGGGGTGGGGTGCCTCTGCACGTGCGTACATGCGCACCCTTTTTGTATCTCAGAAACTACTTGCCCGATGGAGTTGAAATTCGCCATACATTTCCTTCGCGCTCGCTCGTTCATCGCCAACTACGGCGCCTTACTGGTATATTATCACTGCGTCAGTGACAAGCGTCTGTATTTACTCCTGCGTTGTGACGAGCCAGCATGTGGGGGTGTCGCCCATCATTACTTCGTAGCTGAATAGTCGAGAGCTTAACAAGCCTTGACTGTGTCATTTGTGGTTGATATGCGGCTACGAGCAAAATATAGAGTGGCGATGGTCGTATAATGCGCGGGTATGTGATTAATAGGTTACAGTGCACTGTACTTATTATATGAGCCTTCCGTTATGTTACGTAACGATTTACGACAAACGAATACGCCCTGGAACGCTCAGGCTTCTTCTTAATTATCCAAGGAATTAAACAGTGTTCGAATCTGGTCAATGCTATGAATGGTTTACCATCGCATGATTCATGTTAATGATTATCAAGAATGGCATAACTAATAATTTTCTCATATTTAAAGAAATAGTTCACCTTGGAAAATGTGTACCCAACACGATTGCCCTTGCCTATCAATTGCCCAAATCCTGTTAACCCTCGACCTACGGGAGCTTTTTTCACCTTCGCCCTACGGGGCCTGACAGCCCCCCCTGTTAACTTCCAAACCAAGCAACTTAGAGCAATGCAATAATAACCAGCATGTTGCCTGTCATGAGAGAAATCTAACAGTATGCGATTTTTAGGTTTCAGGTCAATGGGTGACCTTCCAGGTCAAGTGAATGATCTCGGATTTATCACGTCCAGAACAGCGATTTTGCTCTTCAGAAAACCTCAAAATTAGAAATTGATAAATGTAAATAAAAAGGCATGTTCCTAGACCAGTTGTGGCTCAGAAATACACAAAAGTAATTATTTGTTCGTATCTTGTCTAAAAATGTCAAAAAGTTATTTTAAAAAATGACGTCATCAGTTTCTTACACTTAGGAAGCCATCACTCAGTTAATAATGGAGATATTGCTTTGAAATTTGGTATGAGTATTGTCCATACTCAGTCCGCTCACATGTTTTCCGGTTTTTCTAATATCTTTGAAAATTTTGATTTTGTGGGGATTTTTTTAATAAAATTTTAGGGGTCAAAAACCCAAAATTTTGAAAATCTGAGATTGCCATTTTAAATAGAATGCTATTTTGTATCTTTGGTGAACTGAGTTTTCAATTTGCTTTAAAACTCTGTTTTCTACGATTTTTCCAATATTTCTCATTTTTTACCAACATGACGTCATCAAAACATTATTATCTCCCAAAATACTTAACGAATTTGAAATACATTTTTACAGCTTACGTATAATTGTTGTAAACTCAGCTACCAAAAATTTCAGCAAGATGCACCCCATGTGTCAAAAGTTATTCAAGAAAAACCTCAGGGGGGGCTGTCAGGCCCCCCCCCCCCCCCCCCCGTAGGGCGAGGGTTAATTTGTTTACCTCGGGTCTCCTCAGGTCACGTCACTAAGTCAAGTCTAGTGATCCCACCTCCAAAAAATGTAAGGTCGTGCCGCGGCCACATTGTTTGACCGATCAGTTAGATACTCACAGGATTTAACCCTATTAGTGGCAGGCTCCTGGCTGCCCCTATTAGTGGCAGGGGGTCGGATCCCCCCCCGGAGATCTCGAGATTTGCCTGTCCGATTTTCGCAAATCCATCGGCGTTTGATTCCCCTCAAAACGATATACATTTCTGAAAAATAAAAATCCGAAATGTTCGATAGGGGGCAACAGGGGGGCAAAAACTACCTCTAAATACCTACCTCTAGCAAATACCTCTAAATATTAGAGGTATTTGTGATCCAACACAGCTGTCATATTTATCAACCGATTTCAACGCAGCTAATGGGGATCGATAGAGATTGCATTGGGGATTGATATATGATGGTGACTTTTGAAAATGCAAAAATCATAGGCGTTTTCAGGTCACTAAATTCGGGGTAAAATAAATGCCTTATAAAACAGTCTCTTTTCTTCTTCTTTTTGATAAATGGTATGGTGCGCTTTTGTGACATCGGACACAACAGTTATAAAGCATATTTGCATCCATAAGCGGTGCCTGGTTAGCGAAAAAGGGAGGCAATATATATATATATATATATATATATATATATATATATATATATATATATATATATATATATATATATATATATATATATATATATATATATATATATATATATATATATATATATATATATATATATATATAATCTTCCTGTAAACCTCCCCTTTTCAAGTCCCTGAAACCGCCTCTGCCGTGCAATATTTATTATAGTTCACTAAAATCAACTAACTTGCACTTGTTTCAATCACCGTAAACCTATGTAGCTCCTTTATACTTCTGGCAGTTAGGAAGAAGCCGTGAATATCGCATCTCCATATTATCGCCAAATGTCACAGGAAACAAAATCCTCCAAAAACTGGGCCCTGGAACCGCCCCTGTTAAGGTTAAGAACTAAAAATTTGACACAATATGCGGAATTCAATTATATAAAAAGTCCCAAAATTTCGTGGGTCTGCTCTTAGCCGTTCGGCAGATATCTGCGAAAAACCTGAGGGGTGGGGCAGAATCTGCCCCCCCCCCCCTTCCACTAATAAGGTTAAAGGAAATAGTTCACCTTGGAAAAAAAATACCGAACACGATTTGATTATATTTGTTAATACAATTTATTTTTATATTGTCAAAAATGGCCTTATATCGCACCGATTCAGGACAGATGGCCGTAAATTTGTATTGTTTATCAAAACTATATGCATACTCTCTGAGTCAGAGTCCTTACGTCACGCGAATGTAAACAATGGTAAAGCCAATCAGATTCGAAAGTAGTCGCGTAAAGATAGACTCGCATTGGAGATGTGCCAACCGACGGCCGGCGATCGCTTGCTAGCACCAGCTGCAAGCTGATTGGCTGATGGTATAGCCTCTGCCCGGTCTAGAACCAGTACAACATTCTTTCGCCAGCACCGCATTCCTTCGCCAAAAACTCAAATATATTCGGCTGGAAAGTCTTTCCAGTCAAGAAAACTTGCAGATAGGGGTTTCCCAACACGGGCTACAAAACTGCTATCTCAGTTTAAAACTAATGTTGAAGGTGAACTATTTCCTTTAACAAGTCTGGTCAAGATGACAGGCATAATATTTCTTACTAATGGTTATGCATTTCAGACGCGTGTACATCAACACGTGTACAGCTGGTCAACTATAACACACCCCAGGTCTGTGGCTGGTCGGCTGTCCGCACCTTCTTCACGTGTCGCCGACTGGTGACCTGCCTGTGTACGCAGTGGGTGCGGTGCGCGCCTTGCGGTGCGGGCTGCGGCGCACGTGTCGCCGCTTCAGTGCACGTGTCGCCGCTTCCGGCCGTCGTGTGTGTCGAGTGACGCGACTGCCGCGCCGCCGCGCCAGCCGGCCACTCCGCCGGCCACCACCGCCGGCGACCGCAGTAAACAGAGCTGGCGAGCGACGCCAGCGTCTGGCCGCCGTCACAGCGTACCCCACCGCGTCCAGTGTGGCCCGGCGCGTCCTCACTGCTCGACACTGCTGCAGTGTGGCCCCGCGCGTCCTCACTGATCGCCACTTGACCGCGCGTCCTGACTGCTCGACACCCCTGCAGTGTGACTTTGGCCGTCCCGTCTGACGCAGTCGTCCAGTGTGCCCCGACCGTGCTGTTGTGGAGACCCGCCCGCACCCGCGCCCGCACCGCCCTATCGCTGAACCACCCGACGACTATGTGCAGAAGGCGCCGGTGATCCGTGCGGTGCAGAAGGCGCCGGTGATCCGTGCGGGTGCAGAAGGCGCCGGTGATCCGTGCGGTGCAGAAGGCGCCGGTGATCCGTTCGGGTGCATTGTGCACCAGTGAAGTACTGACGGAAACGAACCGTTCGCACGTGTCGCGAGACACTTTTGTCGCCGCTCGTGTGGTGCTGCCGCCGCTGCCGCCTGTGTGGTCGATCCCCGCAGCTGGCGTGAGCCTGCCGCTGCAGCCTGCTGTTGCCGCTATATCGTGGGTCCCGAGCTGGAGTGGTTCCGCAGCTAGCGGGTTGCTGCCACCATGGAGACTGCCCCTGCCCTGGTGATGATAGCGCTGCTCTGCGGCCGGCTTCAGTTCTCTCAAGGTAAGTTGGCGGCGGAGAGCTGCCTGATTGTTCTATACAATGAGTGGGTCTGATTTATCGATAGGGCGTTGTTTGTTTAGTACCACCGGGATTTCCAGGGCATGATTGCACTCTTACGCATAGTCCGTGCGGTAAGCATACACACCAAATACACGGCAGATGTTTGAAGTTTGAACTTCAACCCCAACTTATCGAGGCAATCCCAGCGGCATACAGCACGTTTCCTGACGGAGTCATTGGGTTGTGTCACGTTAAAGGGACACTCCCACCTTAACATTAGTTCTGAGTTGAGATAGCCATGTTGTTGGATTTGCATTGAAATTAAGTAGGGTAGCAGTTAAAACAACCACATAGGTCTAATACAAAATAAATTCGAGCTTGGTCTTGACAATTGTAACGAATAAACCCCACGTGTATTTGAATAGGGGTCTAAAGCCGATGACGTCACCTCTCTTTACCAAATGGTGATGATAGTCGACTTGTTTTAAGGTTAGACTTGGAGATATTTGCGTGTTTCAAATGGTTTGGTAACTGGTTTGCTTTGTATTCAAAGCGCCAGAATTGTCTCGAAATAATTGTGCCATACTTTGGCAGCATAAAGGAATTCTGTATAGCTCTCTAGAGCTCAATATGACGTCATCAACCCAAATATTAAAACTTAACTTTTTATGAAATTGAGCACTGTTTGCGAGAAACAAATGTCATAATCGTGTTCGGCAGCAATGACTTCATATTTTGCACCACAAATGGCGTACATTTGACAACTTTTGGGAAGGTGGGAGTGTCCCTTTAAAGAGAATGTTTTATTTTATTTTATTTATTTCATATGATCGCCAACAGAGCTACGCTCCACTGACAGGCGTTAAGACTGTTTCACCTTTGTATTGGTTTTGAACTGAGATAGTCATTATATTTGGCCGTTATTGAAATGTCTAAAATACTAAGGCCATTTTCCCCAAAACTTAACCGTTTTTAAGCAATTGAATTTACCATTTTCGAAATGCACCAGGCTGGTGCAGCCGCTGATTGGCTGACAGCCACTTTGTCAGCCAATCCCACTTTGTCAGCCAATCAGCGGCTGTCTATAGCTCAATAATGACGTCATCAGCCCAAATTTAAAAAAAAAACTTAATTTGTAAAAAGTTAAAGGGATTATACGGGTTTCCGTCCTGAAAGGAAATGCGCTCTTTTGCACTTGTATGAGCCTTAAACACGTTTAAAACATATACCGTTGACACGACGTGTTTACCGAACCAGTAAGTCGCCGTAGTTGGCGATGAACGAACGAACGCGAAGACAATGTATGGTGAATTTCAACTCGATCAGGGAAGTAGCTTCTGAGATACAAATAGGTGGTGCACACATGGAGAAGCACCCCACCCTGACTTGTGGAAAAAGGGGCGGCTGAGAGATCCACTGTAGTTACTAATGTAGTTACTGATGGCCTCTGGACTTACCGTGCCTGGGTTGCGTCTGCAGTTCAGCGGGCGGGAGGTGCATCCGACGTGCGGCGCACGTGCACTGCCGGCTGGATTCCTGTTCTCGAGCCGGCGGTGCGGGGTTCGGCTGGGGAGTTGTGTGGCGGCCGCGGGCGGGGAAGGTTGTGTTCGAGAATACAGATAATTGACATAGTTCGCGGTATCTGACAAGTACAAGCTATTTCGGCGTTATGGCAGGACTCGATGTCAAGTTGATACCCGAATTTGATGGATCAGACGGGGCAAATGTCGTGGAATGGATCGAGAAACTGGAGATGGTCTGCACGCTTTCTCGGCGTGACGAAGAGCAGGCGGAGACGCGACAGGAAGTCGCCATACCGTTGAGACTGAAGGGAGGCGCGCTGTCAGTATACCGGCAGTTGCCAGCAGCGGATAAGAAGGATCCAGAGAAGATAAAAGGTGCGTTGAAGAGGGCCTTTGCGTTCGATAAGTTCACGGCTTATGAACGTTTCATGGATCGTAAGCTCGAGGCGGGGGAATCGGTAGATGTTTTCCTCGCGGAGCTCCAGCAGCTCGCGTCCCTGTTCGGGGGGCTCAGCGAAGGTGGTCTCTGCTGTGCGTTCGTGGCGGGGCTACCGGGAGCTGTGAAGCAGGTGTTGAAGGCGGGAGCGCGAGTAGATTCGCTTTCCCTGAACGACCTCACGGACCGGGCCCGCGCCGTGTTACGCGAAGAGTCAGACGCGGCCGCCATGTTGGCTGGCGCGAGGCGGCCAGTGGCGCCGCCAGGCGGTGGCGGCAGGCGGCGAGGCCCGTGTTTTACCTGCGGGGAGTTCCACGTGACCGACGCTTCGGAGGCCGGCAGTGGCAGCCGGCTGCAGATGGCGGCTCGCGCCCGTCCCCGGCACGCGGAGGTGATCCACCCGCCCTTCAGTGCTACCGTTGTCGGGCATGGGGACATATCGCCGCCCGCTGCCCAAACGGGGAGCGAGAGGAGGCACCTGCGCCGGCCTCCTCTCGGGGCTGAGGGATCTTACTGGCGCGCTACCGGTGAGAGAGTTGGACATCGACGGAGCACGGTGTGCCGTGCTGATTGACTCTGGGTGCACGCGGACGCTGGTGCACGGGTCAGTGTGCCGTCGGTGGCGGAGGCGAACAGTGCACGTGGTGACTGTAAGCGGCCAGCAGCTTGAGTGTGCGGGCACTGGGGACGTTCAGCTCGCTGTGCCAGGCTGCCGGGCAGTGGTGGTGAGCGCCCTGGTGGTCAGAGAAAAACCCCTCGGGTTTGGCGTGATAATGGGGATGGACGCTGTCCAGTCTCTAGGGGGAGTGACTGTCCGCTCGCCCTCTGACGTGCAGTTTGTCTGCGAGGAAGCGAGTACGGCGTGTGTTGCCGCTGCCGATGAGCCGCAGCCGACGGGAGAACTGAAAGTCGAGAAGGAGGACTTCTGCGTGACATTTGACCCGACCCAGCGGCGCTGGGTAGTGTCATGGAAGTGGACCGGGGGCAGCCCGCCGAGTGAGCTGTTCAGCACGGTGGACGAGTACCCGGTGCCGGCGGAGGCGCGCGCCGAGTACGAAGCGGAACTGGACAACTGGATCAAGGATGGCTGGCTGCGAGAGTACGATGAGAGACAGCTGGGTCCGCCCAAGGGATCGATACCGTTGATGGCGGTAGTGCAGAGGACGAAAGTGCGGCCGGTCTTGGATTTTAGATCCCTGAATCGCCATGTGACGGCCTTCACGGCCGACGCGGACGTTTGCGCAGAGCGGTTGCGCAGGTGGCGACAGATGGGGGCTGACGTGGCGCTGCTGGACTTGAAGAAGGCGTTTCTGCAGGTCCACGTAGAGGAGGCTCTCTGGCCGTACCAGACCGTCTGGTTCAGGGGGAAAAGGTTCGCGCTGACTCGGCTCGGCTTCGGACTAAACGTTGCGCCGTCAGTCATGCAGACAGTGCTGGACACGGCCGTGGCACAGGACTCGCGCGTCGCGGCAGCTGTCTCGACGTACGTCGATGACATCCTGGTGGACGAGGCCAAGATGTCTGCCTCTGAAGTGGCCGAGCATCTCCGAGCCTACGGGCTCGAGAGCAAAACCCCGGAGCGAGCAAAGGACGGCGCTCGCATCCTCGGACTGAGGGTCTGGAGGGAGCCGACTGGAGACCTGAGATGGGGCAGAGACAATCAGATCAAGGACGTGACGAAGCCCTTGACGAAGCGAAAGGTGTTCTCCATCTGCGGGCAGCTGACCAGCCACCATCCGGTGTGCGGCTGGCTCCGCCCGGCTGCCTCGTTCGTCAAGCGGTTGGTCAATGAAGTGACGAACGGCTGGGACGATCCCGTCGAGGAGGAGAACGTGCCGCGGCTGGTTGAGGAGCTGATAGCCAGAGTGAAGGCCAACGACCCAGCTAAGGGCCGATGGGACGTGAGTGGCGATGCAGTGATTGTGTGGACTGACGCCAGCTCGCTGGCTTCGGGCGTTGTCGTGGAGCTGCCAGATGGCGGTGTCGTCGAGGACGCGTGCTGGCTGCGCAGTGACGTGTCGGCGCACATCAATATGGCCGAGCTAGACGCGGCCATCCGTGGTGTAAACTTGGCTGTGGCCTGGGGCATGCGCGTCATTGAGCTGCGGACGGACTCGGCGACCGTGCACCGCTGGGTGGATGATGCTCTGACTGGCCGTGCTCGCCTCCGCACCAAAGCGCATGGCGAGATGCTCATCAGACGCCGTGTTGAGATCATCCGCCAGCTGGCCAGCGAGCTCGGACTTGACCTGTCGGTGGTGCTGGTCCGATCGGCGGAGAACCGCGCTGATGTTCTAACGCGTGTGCCTCGAGCGTGGCTCAGCCAGGCTGAGCGTGTGCGAGTGCGTGACGGCTCGACGGCGAACATTCAGCCGGCTGTCCGTGCTGCGTCTGTGGCCGAGCGAGACGCGGGTGCAACGGCTGCGACCGAGCGAGGCGTCGGTGCGAGTGCGGCGTCTGTGGCCGAGCGAGACGCGGGTGCAGCGGCTGTGGCCGAGCATGCAGCAGCTGTGGGTGCAGCGGCTGTGGCCGAGCGAGACGCCGGTGCGAGTGCGGCGTCTGCGGCCGAGCGAGGCGTGAGTGCAGTGGCCGTGGCCGAGGTGCACGTGAGCGCTGGTCACCCCGGTGTCCGACGAACGTTGTATTTCGCGCGGCGCTATATCGGGCGGACTGTGACGCGAGCTCAGGCGCGGGCCGCGGTGCTGGACTGTGATGTGTGTCGCGCGATTGACCCGGCACCCGTGAAGTGGCGTCACGGGACGCTGGACGTACCAGAGACATGGCAGCGACTCGCGATTGACATCACACACTATCACGGCCAGCATTACCTGACCATTGTGGACTGCGGACCGTCCCGTTACAGCTTGTGGCGGCCACTGCGCCGCGAGGACTGCGGTAGCGTTGTTCGGGCGCTTGAGGAGGTGTTCTGTGAGCGGGGGGCGCCTGTTGAGCTTTTGAGCGACAATGGTACTGTGTTCCGCAGCCGCGACTTTAGGACCTTTGCTGTTCGCTGGAATGTGTCGCTGCGGTTCCGAGCTGCTCACGTACCAAGCGGTAATGGGATTGTCGAGCCCAATCACCGCACAGTGAAGGTCATCGCCGCGAGGAAACGGTGTCCCGTTAACGAGGCAGTGCATTTGTACAACGTGTCGCCTCGTGACGGCGAGGCGGCTGCTAGTAGCCCCGCCAGTCGAATTTACCGTTATACGATCAGAGACTGTGTGCGACCCGAGGGCGATCAGTCCGACTCCGCTGCGCCGGAGTTCGAGCCCGGGTCGGAGGAGCCTGAAGTTCCGACAGTGGGAGGGGAAGCATTCGCGGTCGGCGATGCTGTGTGGGTAAGACAGCGCGGCACTCGGTGCTCAGAACGATCAAAACGCGGCACGGTGACAGGTCTGGTCTCACGACAGGTTGTTGACGTGGATGGGGTTCCGCGACATGTAAGGGACCTGCGGCACTGCGTGCAACAAGCGCCGCCCTGTAACGAGCAAACAGACGTAGATACCGCGGCGCCAATCAGCGCAGATGCCGATGTTCCACTGATTGTTGATGCGCCAATGCCGCAGGCTGATGTGCGGGCGCCGTGTACTGTGGAAGTCACGAGTTCGTCTGAGGTTCCGAGATCGGGGGCTGATAATTCAGTACCGCGGTCTGCAGAGGCTGCTCAGTTACCTGCTGGAAGAACTGTAGCACCGGCTCCTGTTCTTAGACGTAGCCAGCGCGTCCGCAGGCTACCTTATAGGCGATGGTGTTGTGATCATGATGATCAGGGAGGAGTGTAGTTACTAATGTAGTTACTGATGGCCTCTGGACTTACCGTGCCTGGGTTGCGTCTGCAGTTCAGCGGGCGGGAGGTGCATCCGACGTGCGGCGCACGTGCACTGCCGGCTGGATTCCTGTTCTCGAGCCGGCGGTGCGGGGTTCGGCTGGGGGAGTTGTGTTCGAGAATACAGATAATTGACATAGTTCGCGGTATCTGACAAGTACATCCACACACCAAATTTGAGCACAATCGGCTTAGCAGTTGCCCCCACCCACTCCAAATTGTGTGACGACATTACTGATCCAACAACCCCCGATCTCCCCCACTCTGCCGCTAATGAGCAATTGTGCAAAAGCATAGGCGTAGGAACAGGGGGGGGGGGCAGCCCCCCCCCCCCCCCCCCAAAAAAAATTATTGTGACATGCCTATGGGCGTTGCATGGAAAGAATCGACTTCAGAATGCCTCCGCCCCCCTCCCCTCCCAACTTCAACATAGTTCCTGCGCCCCTTTTCAAAGAATATTTAATTTAAAGATACTTATTTTTGCTGGGAAATACTCAAACTTAGGAATATCATGACATTTGCATTGGATTTGTATACATTTATCACCAGGAAAGCATATTTTATTTTTATTAAATACCTATCAAGCGAAAAATGACATGGAAATACTGAAATCAGGGTGGACAACATTTCTTGACTGGGGGCAGGCACGTAGCCAAGGGGAGGGCGGCGGGGGCGGCCGCCCCCGCCCCCCCCCCCCCCCCCCCCCCCCCCCTGGAGGCCAGGAGGGCCCTTTTTGGCGAGCGAGGGCCCTTTTCGGCGCGCGCAGCGCGCCGAAAAGGGTCGACGAGACCGCGCGAAGCGCGGTATCATAGGCTCTTTACTACACGAAGCGTGGTCTTAGAGAGTTTAGAGGACTTCAGAGGCCCTTTAGGGCCACCAGGGCCCTCTCTGAAAGACCAGAGGGCCCCTTGGACGTTCAAAAAAGCCCTGTGCATGTCAGAGGGGCCCCTGAGCGGGTCAGAGGGCCCCCTAAGCACGTCGAATGGGCCCCCTGAACACGTCGAATGGGCCCCTAGCCAGCACAGAGGGCCCCTGTGCAGTTTGAGAGGCCCCTGAGCATGTCCATAGGGCGACAAAACGGCCAGCGCAGTCCTTTGCCAGGTCATAAGGGCCCCTGAGCAGGTTGGAGGGCCCCTGGGAAGTTAAGAGGGTCCCTGTGCAGGTCAGAGGGGCCCTGACCAGACCGAAAGGGCCCCTAGGTGGATCAGAAGGGTCCCTGCACATGCCGAATGAGCCCCTAGCCAGCACGGAGGGGCCCCAGGCCAGGTCGGAGGGCCCTCGGAGCATGTCGCAAGGCGACAAAGCAGCCAGCGCAGTCCCTTGCTAGGTCGGAAGGGCCCCTTAGAAGGTTAAAGGGCCCCTGGAGAGACCAGAGGGCCCCTGGAAAGTTAAAAGGGCCCCTGCGCAGATCGGAGGGGCCCCTGACCAGACCGAAAGGACCCCTGGGTGGGTATGAAGGGCCCCTGCACATGCCGAAGTGGCCCCTGGCCAGCACGGAGGGGCTCCAGGGCAGGTCGGAGGGCCTCTTGAGCATGTCGGCAGGGCGACAAAGCAGCCAGCGCAGGCCGACCAGAAGAGTCGCTGGGCTGATCGAAGGGGCTCCTGTGCAAGTCAGAGGGACCCCTGGCTAGACCGAAAGGGTCCCTGGGCCGGTCGGAAGGCCCCTTGAACATGCCTGATGAGTTCCTAGCCAGACTGGAGGAGCCCCTGGGCAGGTCGGAGGGGCCCCTGAGCAGGGGCGGCAGATTGCGGGGGCAGGGTACCCAAAATTCCCCCTAGTCGAAAATCCTGGGGGCAAAGGGTGGTTTTGCCCCCCCCCCCCCAGATTTTAGCCTGCTCAATCTGGGGGCAACATGACCCTTCCCCTCCCCAGGATTTTCATTTGTGTGTGTGTGTGTGTGGGGGGGGATTTTGGGTACCCTGCGCCCCGCAATCCGCCGCCCCTGCCCCTGAGCATGTCGGCAGGGCGACAAAGCAGCCAGTACAGTCCCTGGCCAGGTCGGAAGGACCTCTGAACAGACCGAATGGGCCCCTTGACACACAAGAGGGGCTTCTTGGAAGGTCAGAGGAGTCTCTGGTGAGACCGGAAGGGTCAAAGCACGTAGATATCCCAGATGAAGATTAAATACAGAGAGGACTTACTCCACAATACAAATATTAAAAGCGGAGCTTTCGAGTATATTGTAACACCCTTCGTCAGGGTGCTACAATATACCCGAAAGATCCGATTTTATTTTTTCCTGTAGAGTAAGCCCTCTTTGAATTATATATATCACCCACTCCACATCATGTCTTTTTGCTTCGCGGATCCCAGATGAGTCCCTGAACAGGTCGGAAGGGCGTAGAAAAGGTCAGAGGGGCCCCTAGACGATCTGAAGGACTTTGGGCCTTTCAACAGTAAGAATACAGTTGTACAGGGAATAAAACTGAAAATTTCCGCGCCACTCCGCGACGCAATTTAACTACAAATTCAATTATATGCGGGCTAGGAAAAAAAATCGGTCAGTCTCTCGGCGCATTTATGTGTTATGTTGCTACTTTCCTATATTATTGGGCAAAATAGTTAACTTTAGCACTTTTCCCCCGTACTTTTAAACGCACAATATAGCAATTTTAGAGGTCCGCACCATACGCAATGCGACGCATTGATGAGAAAGCAACCCAGGGCATAAATCTTTAAAAAATCGCGCCGCTCCGCGGCGCAATTTGTTTAAGAGTTCCAGGTCTTGAGCTTAAAAAAATATTCCAAGTTGGTATAGCTGATTCCAAATTCGTGTCGCTGGTTCCAAAGTTGATGTGGCAGTTTGCTAACTCCAGCTCCTAAATTTTGGTCTGTCCCATGCCATACCTGCCATACTGCATTTTCCAGCCTGGTAACGTGCCTTTTCATGCGTTTTTTTTTGGGGGGGGGGCCTTTCAACGCTTGGGAAGGGGCCCTTTCAACGCTCGGAAAGGGGCCCTTTCGAGGCGCCCCCCCCCCCCCCCCCGCCCTGGACGAAATCCTGGCTACGTGCCTGACTGGGGGGGGGGGCAAAACGGCTCACTGGGGGGCTCCCCCCCCCAGTTAAAGAAAATAGTTCACCTTCGGAAATTTTTCAGAACACGATTTTATTATATTTTTTAATACAGTTTCTTTTTTTCTTTTTAAAAATGATCCTACATCGCGCCAATTCAGGACAGAAGGTTGTAAATTATGGATTTTATGGTGTGCGTTATTGGTCTGCGCATGCTCCATGGCAGTGCTGGCACTTTCAGACGGTACGGTACATCATATATGCGCCGTATTCCTTCGCCAAAAAGTCAAATATCTTCGACTGGAGAGTCTTTTCAGCTAAGAAAAGTTGCAGATAAGGATTTCTCAACACGGGCTACAAAACTGCTATTTCATTTCAAAACCCATGTTGAAGGTGAACTATTTCCTTTAAAGGAAATAGTTCACCTTCGAAAAAAATTCAGAACACGATTTTATTATATTTTTTAATAGTTTCTTTTTTTCTTTTTAAAAATGGTCCTACATCGCGGCAATTCAGGACAGAAAGTTGTAAATTATTAATTGCATCGTGTGCGTTATTGGTCTGCGCATGCTCCATGCAGTGCTGGCACAATTCAGACGGTACGGTATATCATATATGCGCCGCATTCCTTCGCCAAAACGTCAAATATCTTCGGCTGGAGAGTCTTTTCAGTCACGAAAACAGTCAAGATAAGGATTTCTCAACACGGGCTACAAAACTGCTATCTCAGTTTAAAACTAATGTTGAAGGTGGACTATTTCCTTTAACATGTTAAAATAGGCCCTGAGCTTCGTGCGTGATGCAGGTCTGAGAACCAGTTTTCGGTCTGGTCATTGCAGGAGGAAAGTGCGCTGCAAAGCACGGTATACATAATTCTGACACGAAAAACGGGTATCATATATAGTTTAAACAATACCCTGGACGTTGTCCCTCCTAGTTAGTATAGTGGTGAGTATCCCCGCCTGTCACGCGGGAGACCAGGGTTCGATTCCCTGACTGGGAGCATTTTGCTGCAGCACAAAACGACCAGTCTTCATTGGAAAATGTCCGGATATTTTTGGGTCGATGAACTTAGTATCCAATATCTTTAGGACCAGGATGTACTTGCAGTATCGTATCGTAACATGCAACACTAGCGATGCATGTGCTTTATTTTTAAAGGAAATAGTTCACCTTCAACATGGGATTTTGAACTGAAATAGCAGTTTTGTAGCCCGTGTTGAGAAATCCTTATCTGCAACTTTTCTTGGCTGAAAAGACTCTCCAGCCGAAGATATTTGACTTTTTGGCGAAGGAATGCGGCGCATATATGATATACCGTACCGTCTGAGAGTGCCAGCACTGGTCTGAGCATGCGCAGACCAATAACGCACACCATAACATTAATAATTTACAACCTTCTGTCCTGAATTGGCGCGATGTAGGACCATTTTTGAAAAGAAAAAAAGAAACTGTATTAAAAATATAATAAAATCGTGTTCTGAAAAATTTCCGAAGGTGAACTATTTCCTTTAAGGTAATAGCGAACAGGGTTGCAGAATCGGAGTCGGGGTCAGAGTCGACAAAGTTGTAATCAGTAATGTTTTGCCACTCTGATTCTGCAGCTGTGTGGAAGATATTGCCTTGACCTTGACCTTTGCCAATAATCTCACTTTAGCTCATGCGGGATGTGTATCATACCTTTGGCAGCACTTTGGGTGATCATGGTCGTAATCGAAGGTTTTGGATGGAAAGTATGGCTCATAAACTCAAATACGCCGATTTTGACATTTGACCTGACCGTGACCTGACATTTAACATCACTTTGGCATTTGTTTAGTATGCTTTAAATTCATATCATTGAGAGGTTTCGATTGCCGCTTTGCGCGTTTCGCTGCGATCATTGGTTCGGAAGATAACCAGGGGCCGTTTAACGCCCCCCCCCCCCCCCCCCCCCCAGTCAATGGCTTCTGCTGAAACCCCAGTCAATGCCGGGTTGAGAAGAAGTATCCTCTCTTAATTAGTATGTCGGTCTGGCAGTAAAGGTATACCGGCATGCTACTAAAAGGCGATTTACTATTTAAATGAGAGACTGTTTATGTGAAGACCGATTCTGTTTGACTTTTCTTATATTTAATTCACAAAAGTCGGCTCTCCAAACCGACTTGTGTACATGGTACATGCAAGGGGCACGTTCATGCAAAATTGCAATACATTATAGATATATGCACATAGCTCTCTGCTCGCAACTGTAGAACTGTTAGGCATCTGAAGACCAGGGGCTCCGCCACAGGGGGGGGGGACGTGTCCCAAAAATTTGTACTTTTAACATAACACCTATATTTGTATTTGTATATATTGATAAATCACCAACAGGCACAAAACCCGGTTACAGGCGAAGTCAGGAGATAAAACTATGACTTTCACTTAAAATACACACGCATGCAAGACGACAGACAAGACACCTACACACACACGCACGCACGCACGCGCACACGCACGCGCCACGCACGCGCACGCGCACACGCACACGCACACGCACACGCACACGCACACGCACACGCACACGCACACGCACACGCACACGCACACGCACACGCACACGCACACGCACACGCACACGCACACGCACACGCACACAGGACACACACAAGTACACACACATACACATAACCATTCGATGAGCCCTCGCGTGGTGAAACCTGGCTGCGAGCTCAAAAGGCTCAAAAGGCACCTGCCCGAGATACATGTGACCGCACAGCGGATTTGTAGTCGGATGATGGCGAGCAAAAGAAATCTAGGGATACGCAGGCGTTAAGAATCTCGTTACACATGGAATAAATTCGGCAAAAAGATCCGTTTTCACAGCAGCGACACGTGCAAACGGTATATGCCAGAGCACAGGCGACCTGATCCGTCTGGCCGGAGCCGACAGGTGAAAGTTAACACATATTGACCCGAGCGGAGGGGGACACTGCGCATAGCATAGCATCAGTGCTTCATGCTTCCTAAACCTATGGGCGTTGCGTAGAAATAATTGACTTCAGAATGCCTCTGCCCCCCCCCCCCCTCCCCCCATTTTCGGGACGTGCCGGAGCTCTTGCCGAAGACGGAGGTTTCAATACTGGCCGAGGGGAAAGTGGCTTCAGCAAATTACTTTACCAAAGTTCTATTTGTATTTGCCTCGCCACGACCGCTCTTTACCAATTTACCTTCCTGAAATAGTCGACCTGGTTTATGAAGCACTGATGCTATGCTATGCGCAGTGTCCCCCTCCGCTCGGGTCAATATGTGTTGACTGCAGCTCGGGAGGGCCGAGGCGCTGCTTACGTGGGGCAGTGACCATCGGTATGCGGCTAGAGGCGCGCGATGGGCAGTTGGAGCTGTTAGCTGACCGCCGCACCACAGTTTATCGTCCGTGGCTGATCCGCGCGCCACTACGGAATTCCCGCCATAAACACACCGGCGAGACATATCCGTGGATCGTGTAAACGGAGCCAGAATGTACCGTCTCCGTCTGCGATGTAAACGGTATCAGCACTCGCCGTCTCCGTCTGTGATGTAAACGGTATCAGCACTCGCCGTCTCCGTCTGTGATGTAAACGGTATCAGCACTCGCCGTCTCCGTCTGTGATGTAAACGGTATCAGCACTCGCCGTCTCCGTCTGTGATGTAAACGGTATCAGCACTCGCCGTCTCCGTCTGTGATGTAAACGGTATCAGCACTCGCCGTCTCCGTCTGTGATGTAAACGGTATCAGCACTCGCCGTCTCCGTCTGTGATGTAAACGGTATCAGCACTCGCCGTCTCCGTCTGTGATGTAAACGGTATCAGCACTCGCCGTCTCCGTCTGTGATGTAAACGGTATCAGCACTCGCCGTCTCCGTCTGCGATGTAAACGGTATCAGCACTCGCCGTCTCCGTATGTGATGTAAACGGTATCAGCACTCGCCGTCTCCGTCTGTGATGTAAACGGTATCAGTACTCGCCGTCTCCGTCTGTGGTGCAAACGGTGCCAGCACGTGCCGTCTCCGTCTGGTGTAACCCTCGCCTGGGTAGGGCAAATTCACTACGTGTTCGGGTAGGGGGGGGGGGGGGTACGACCCCCCCTACCTTTAGCGTTTCGCCCCTAATTGAGGTAGAGCTTCGATTCAAAGACGAGCGCGTGTTGCTTCTGACGAGAGGAAGCCGTCGATACCCGATTTTAAGGTATTGGGTCTTTAGGTGACCTCTGAGGTCATGTCAATGACCCAAAAGTCATCAAAATTGTAAATGCGTATAAATTGAATTTTATCGAGCTAGAATCGTGAATGAGCATATCATAATGCTTAAAGGGAGTGTGCCTACTGTTTTGGAATGTCAAAAATATTTTTTCATACGGTAAGTAGCTGTTGGTTTGATTGTTGTATATGATGAAATTCACATCTGGAGCCCCTTTAGATGAATTTTCACTTATATTGTTTTTTGTTTATTTTTGTTTCGATATCTATAAAGCGATCGCCACTATGGTGATGTTATGTAAAACGGCGCACATAAGACAATACAATTACGGTCACATCATGCAAGATAGAAAGACGAGTTTTGCACAGCACGTTCTTGCCACTAGTGAACTTTATTATGTGCAAGTTTCGTAGCTCTAAATTGATATCTTCTTCAAAAAATGGCCATCGGCCATCATCGAAATGGCCATCATCGGAAAACATGATGGCCGTCCAGTTTCTGTTCGGCTGCTGCTATCAGCGTGCACGAGCTGTTTGTTGAATTGCCATTGGCCGTCGCTAACAATATGCTAGCAGTTTAATCGATAGCTGCAGTGCTTCTAGTAGCGGAAGCCCTCTGGAGTCTACCCGATAACTTTTTGCTCCCAAGCAAATTCCTGGAGTCTTTGAATATCTCAGCAACTAGGGTGAATCTGGAGAAATGAAGTATTGGTTCAATTCAGAAAATTGTGTTCTATAGACCAGTGTCAATAACCCCAACTAAGCGATGTGAGTAGGCACACTCCCTTTAATAGGTGCCAAATTCGTAATCAGCGTCACAAAATGTCCTAAGAACTGCCAAATTCCAAAAAGGTCATGTCAGGTTATCTGAGGTCAGTGACCTCGGTTGACCTGTGGAAGCGCATGACCCCAGTGGAACATATAATTAGGTAAAATGGATCCCAGATTTGAAATCAGCGTCACAAAATGTCCTAAGAAACCGCCAGAAGCTCAAAAAAGTAATCTGAGGTCATAAAGACATAAAGACATAAACCCTGGTATTGATTTATGGATGTAATGATTGGGACAGCCTGTGGAGGAAGAGACAGGTAAGAATTGACGTAGGCAGACTTGTCAATGATTCAATGTGAATCGACTACTTTTGATTGCATCATTCTTATTTCAAATGAATGACTCATGAATCGATTCATCTCATGCGCAAACCTGTTGTGAGTCACTGATTGGATCATTCATACAGAGAAAATAGGCTGATTGAATCATTCATTGCTCAAAGAATCATTCTTTTTTGGTCGAACAACATAAACTGTCCACAAAATATGCCACCGGCCCAGCATTCATCTGTGCCCTGTGGACAAACCAGGCACTTAAAGGGATTATACGGGTTTTTCCCAGAATAATTGAGTTACATAGTAAAACGTACTTATAAAGGTGGTAGAAGTCCCACGGTAGCCACATTTTTCTGGAAATGACCTCTTCTGCACGTAAGGACATTCCAAAGTGCGCGGTGATGCCACCGCGTATTTTCTGCAGGACCGGCTGAGGCAGAGCCAGTCATCTCTTTTATGCTAATAAAAACACCTCACTTATGGCATATTTCCGGTAAAATAAGCAATATTTGAAAGAACATAAACTTGTTTTGTTCCAACGACACCAGCAGTTACCTAGTTTTCCCATAAAAACTATCTTTTGCATGCATTTTCATGGCAAAAAATTAATACGCCACCACCAAATTCTCAACGCTAAAGGCCAGAGAAAATAAAACCACAACAACACAAAACCTCAACGAACAGTTTTGTCAACAGTCAGTCAAAACTGACTCAGAACGACGAGTCAGTTTTGAATTGCATAATAATTGTGTGATGCAGTGTAGGAATTGCAGATAATTCAAAACTCTAAAATTGATCTTAAAGGGAAATAATTACCTTTTTCCACAAAAATGGAGTTAGCACTTGAAATCGCCAGACGAGACCAAAATATATTGTAAATTCATCACATTTTGCATGAAAACTTTCCTACCGAAAGATATTTCAAGTTAAAGTTGATAAGCGTTCCACACTTTTAACGACCGGTACTTGCAAGTACTTTTGGTCCTCATCAAACTGCGGGTTTTTCCCGTATTGTTTTTTTTTACGCAATGCAGTGGAAAATATATTGTGCGTTCTGCTTGCTGTGATTATATGCTCTTCTAAAATATGATCTTCTTAAATATGAATATGAAGATTATATGATCTTCTAAAACTAACAGCGATTGGAAATAGTGGCAATAAAATCGGAAGCTCATCGATGCACATCAACGGCGGCATAGTTAGTGGTTGCGACCCTCAATTTTTGAAAATCGATTCATTTGTTTTCAACATTAGGAGTATTGCATAATGTGTTTGTGGCTGTATATGACACTATGCTTTATATTATCATGAAAAATAATAATTTTTCCAAAAAAAACTAACAAACTATAACACAAAACTGGCAATTAAATCGGAAGCTCATCGATGTACATCGACGGCGACCTATTTAGCGTCGGCGATTTGTTTACAAAGTCATTGTCATGCTTCTCGGCGCACTTAACCATTGTGGCGAGTTGTTCCTAATTAGTATACCGAAGTCCCGTAGCAGGCTTTGTTAATGACGTCACTGGTGCCATTCTTGTGTAGCATTGCAAAATATACCTGATTTTGAGTTGAAAGCTAATTAAAGACTTATTCAAATTATTGTTTTTAAGTTTGAATTTTCTTGTTAATCATTATTGAAGGTATTTTATCACTGTATTTCATAGTAGTTGACACTTCAGAAACTTGTGACGTAATAATATTGTATCCAATATGCATTTCCCTCACCTTTTGCTATTGTGGCGCAGTGCCGAGTGCTTTGCGAATACTAGCTTGCCTGGGGTTCAATTCATTCCGCCCTTATTTTATTCGAGTTGGTATAGTTTGCATGCTGTTGTTTTTCATGACTTATACTGATAGTCAGTCATGCATCACGGATGCTTCACGGATTGCTTCACGGATCAGAGCGCTGCTCGGACGCACGCTAGTAGCGCTAGTAGTGCTTTCGTTCTCCATGGCAACCAGGCGTGAGCCAATGAAAAGCCAGAACGTATTCCCTTTCTGGCTTTTGATTGGCTGACGCCTGGTTGCCATGGAGAACGAAAGCGCTACTAGCGTGTGTCCGAGCAGCGCTCAGTTTGATCGGAAACGTCACAGAGCCTCCAAAAATGCCGCACTCGATGTAAACAATGGTAGGGAAGGACGAATTTGTCAATGACCTTCATGAAGTACACAAGGTACTTGTTTTGTATTTGTTCCAAACTTACAACTTTGAATTTGGGAATAATTTTATTTAATTCTTAAATTTAAATAAAATAATTTTAAAACCATAACGGTAGCCTAATAAAATGTTGCTAACAAATCAAAAGGTCATTATTTCCCTTTAAAGGGAAATAATTACCTTTTTCCACAAAAATGGAGTTAGCACTTGAAATCGCCAGACGAGACCAAAATATATTGTAAATTCATCACATTTTGCATGAAAACTTTCCTACCGAAAGATATTTCAAGTTAAAGTTGATAAGCGTTCCACACTTTTAACGACCGGTACTTGCAAGTACTTTTGGTCCTCATCAAACTGCGGGCTTTTCCCGTATTGTTTTTTTACGCAATGGAGTGGAAAATATATTGTGCGTTCTGCTTGTTGTGATTATATGCCCGGCGATCTTCTAAAACTAACAGCGATTGGAAAAAGTGGCAATACAATCGGAAGCTCATCGATGCACATCAACGGCGGCATAGTTAGTAGTTGCGACCCTCAATTTTTGAAAATAAATTCATTTGTTTTCAACATTAGGAGTATTGTATAATTTGTCTGTGGCTGTATATAACACTATGCTTTATATTATCATGAAAAATAATAATTTTTCCCCAAAAAACTAACAAACAATAACACAAAACTGGCAATTAAATCGGAAGCTCATCGATGCACATCGACGGCGACCTATTTAGCGTCGGCGATTTGTGTACAAAGCATTGTCATGCTTCTCGGCGCACTTAACCATTGTGGCGAGTTGTTGCTAGTAGCGCTTTCGTTCTCCATGGCAACCAGGCGTGAGCCAATGAAAAGCCAGAACGTTTCCCTTTCTGGCTTTTGATTGGCTGACGCCTGGTTGCCATGGAGAACGAAAGCGCTACTAGCGTGTGTCCGAGCAGCGCTCAGTTTGATCGGAAATGTCACAGAGCCTCCAAAAATGCCGCAATCGATGTAAACAATGGTAGGGAAGGGCGAATTTGTCAATGACCTTCATGAAGTACACAAGGTACTTGTTTTGTATTTTTCCCAAACTTACAACTTCGAATTTGGGAATAATTTTATTTAATTCTTAAATTTAAATAAAATAATTTTAAAACCATAGCGGTAGCCTAAGAAATTGTTGCTAACAAAATCAAAAGGTCATTATTTCCCTTTAAGATAAAAGTGGTGGACAATAGTGCCGATCAAGTACTCGTTATCTGATACTAGTCTCGAAAAACCACCAAGTTTTAACGCTGATAATTGCTGAAATAATGGACTAAATGAGCATTGAGGTCCCTGTTATATGTCTTAAACGTGTTTAAAGCTCATACAACTGCAAAAGAGTGCATTTACTTTCAGGACGGAAACCCGTATAATCCCTTTAAAGGGAAATAATGACCTTTTGATTTTGTTAGCAACAATTTCTTAGGCTACCGTTATGATTTTAAAATTATTTTATTTAAATTTAAGAATTAAATAAAATTATTCCCAAATTCAAAGTTGTAAGTTTGGAAAAAATACAAAACAAGTACCTTGTGTACTTCATGAAGGTCATTGACAAATTCGTCCTTCCCTACCATTGTTTACATCGAGTGCGGCATTTTTGGAGGCTCTGTGACGTTTCCGATCAAACTAAGCGCTGCTCGGACACACGCTGGTAGCGCTAGTAGCGCTTTCGTTCTCCATGGCAACCAGGCGTCAGCCAATCAAAAGCCAGAAAGGGAATACGTTCTGGCTTTTCATTGGCTCACGCCTGGTTACCATGGAGAACGAAAGCGCTACTAGCGTGCGTTCGAGCAGCGCTCTGATCCGTGAAGCAATCCGTGAAGCATCCGTGATGCATGACTATCAGTATAAGTCATGAATAACAACAACATGCAAACTATACCAACTCGAATAAAATAAGGGCGGAATGAATTGAACCCCAGGCAAGCTAGTATTCGCAAAGCACTCGACACTGCGCCACAATAGCAAAAGGTGAGGGAAATGCATATTGGATACAATATTATTACGTCACAAGTTTCTGAAGTGTCAACTACTATGAAATACAGTGATAAAATACCTTTAATAATGATTAACAAGAAAATTCAAACTTAAAACAATAATTTGAATAAGTCTTTAATTAGCTTTCAGCTCAAAATCAGATATATTTTGCAATGCTACACAAGAATGACACCAGTGACGTCATTAGCAAAGCCTGCTACGGGACTTGGGTATACTAATCAGGAACAACTCGCCACAATGGTAAAGTGCGCC
Source organism: Chirona hameri (assembly GCA_036785665.1). Lineage (NCBI taxonomy): Eukaryota > Metazoa > Arthropoda > Thecostraca > Balanomorpha > Balanidae > Chirona > Chirona hameri. Next base: position 38,539 of record JAXIVJ010005459.1, on the reverse strand, counting down.
GAGAAGCATGACAATGACTTTGTAACAAATCGCCGACGCTAAATAGGTCGCCGTCGATGTGCATCGATGAGCTTCCGATTGAATTGCCAGTTTTGTGTTATTGTTGGTTAGTTTTTTTGGGAAAAAATATTATTTTTCATGATAATATAAAGCATAGTGTTATATTCATCCACAGACAAATTATACAATACTCCTAATGTTGAAAACAAATGAATCGATTTGCAAAAATTGAGGGTCGCAACCACTAACTATGCCGCCGTTGATGTGCATCGATGAGCTTCCGATTTTATTGCCACTTTTTCCAATCGCTGTTAGTTTTAGAAGATCGCCGGGCATATAATCACAACAAGCAGAACGCACAATATATTTTCCACTCCATTGCGTAAAAAAACAATACGGGAAAAGCCCGCAGTTTGATGAGGATCAAAAGTACTTGCAAGTACCGGTCGTTAAAAGTGTGGAACGCTTATCACTTTAACTTGAAATATCTTTCGGTAGGAAAGTTTTCATACAAAATGTGATGAATTTACAATATATTTTGGTCTCGTCTGGCGATGTCAAGTGCTAACTCCATTTTTGTGGAAAAAGGTCATTATTTCCCTTTAATGGCCAATTATATGAGCTCTGTGTCCTGAGCTGTAGCCTGTAATTCATCTATGCGTAAAGAAAGTGAGGCTTTGTGTCCAACTCCAGTGGGCACAAAGCCACTGTTCAATCAGCCCTAACTAGGTGAATACCTTTGAACTGGTAGGGTTAGGTTTAGGTACCTAAATACTTAGAAAAGGTAACTAACTCATACTGTGGTTCATAAACCATACAGTACACGCACACCTTTTTCACACGAAAAATTATCAAAAGGTACCCACCTTTTCCTTATTTCCAGGCTATACCATATCAAAAACTAAATCATAAACAAACATTTGCATGACCTCCGCATGTCCCAAATATCACTGTTGTATCGGCGCCGCTTTATTCCACATCATGCTTTATAAAAAAATAATACCTAATGCAAAATCAAAATAAATGTTCTATTCGCTTAAAAAGTGAAACGTAAAGTCATTAATGCTTTTAGAACTTGGAATTTGCAATTATAATAAATATTATAAATATTTTATAATCAAAATAAACAACACGCGTGTCCAATTGGCTCACATTCACATTCACATTCGGAAATACATTCGCGGACTATTTGGATTGGCTTCAAAATTGATACACAGATAGATCACGACCTAGTGATTATTCTGGTAAAATCTTAGAGTCGCACATTTAAAATCAAAGGAGTTAGATCAGGTCAGATAAGTTTATGGTCAAACAGCGGACTATTCCAATTTGCATGAAAATTAGCACACTGGTAGGACCTAACCTCCTTATCACGCTCATGAAATCTTAGAGTCGCACATTCAAAATCAAGGGATTTAGAGCAGGTCATATGTTTAAGGTCAAACAGCAGACTATTCTGATGTGCATGAAAATTGGCACACAGGTAGAGCATGGCCTCCTTATCATGCTCATAAAATCTTAGAGTCGCACATTCAAAATCAAAGGAGTTAGACAAAGGAGTCGACACTTCCCTTTAATGTTGAGTGATTGAATCAAGATTGAATCATTCATTATGGTAATGTTGAGTGATTGAATCATGATTGAATCATTCATTATGGTAATGTTGAGTGATTGAATCATGATTGAATCATTCATTATGGTCCGTGAATCACTGTGAATCGACTCATGACAAATATGAATCATTGACAAGTCTGGACGTAGGTAATAACTAATTCTGGTGAGCGGGTAACTGGGTATTGATAAAGCCGGGTACATATGTTTTCAGTTGAAGTTTCCACTCTTTATGCTTGTTTTATCCCGAATTTTCCACTTCGCACCCCAGCTCCGAAGCCATCCTAGGACCCTGTGATACGCCATCCAAAACCGCCAACATGATATCCACACTACACTATCGTATTTCGCTCGGTCCGCGCTCTCAACCACCGGAGCAGATCGCTGTCATCGTATTTCTCCCGATTCGCACTCCCAGTTCCCGGATAGATCGATGCCAATCGGCCGGTTTATGATGATCATTGTTCGTGTCACGGGAGTTCGCACTCTCAGTTCCCAGATAGATCGATGCCAATCGGCCGGTTTATGATGATCATTGTTCGTGTCACGGGAGTTCGCACTCTCAGTTCCCAGATAGATCGATGCCAATCGGCCGGTTTATGATGATCATTGTTCGTGTCACGGGAGTTCGCACTCTCAGTTCCCGGATAGATCGATGCCAATCGGCCGGTTTATGATGATCATTGTTCGTGTCACGGGAGTTCGCACTCTCAGTTCCCGGATAGATCGATGCCAATCGGCCGGTTTATGATGATCATTGTTCGTGTCACGGGAGTTCGCACTCTCAGTTCCCGGATAGATCGATGCCAATCGGCCGGTTTATGATGATCATTGTTCGTGTCACGGGAGTTCGCACTCTCAGTTCCCAGATAGATCGATGCCAATCGGCCGGTTTATGATGATCATTGTTCGTGTCACGGGAATTCGATGTATCGTTTCAAGGACCATTGTCCACTGATCACGAACCAATGCATCTTTCAGTACCTTACTGCCCGGAAGCAACATTGATAATCGATGTCGAGCGTAGAGCACAGCCATGCTTCCACAATTCACCTTCATATTAGTTTTCAGCTTTCGTGCTCACACTAAACACGAGTTGCAACATATTTACTGATATCGGTGTGCGATAAATTCATTGAACAGTACGTTATGTGTCTACTCCCGGACATATTTTCCGCACAGATGCATAGTGGCCTGTTCCTAGCAAAATTGGCATCTCGGCAAACTCTGTGCTGAGAGCGATGCAGGGCTGCGTCTGCAGTACGTCACTTACTGCAGGGCTGCGTCTGCAGTACGCCGCTTACATCTGTGTCTGCGCCCACTGCATGCTGACGAATTAAAGTGCATCACCTGAGTCAATAAGTTTAATCGGTCTTACGTCCAGGCACTGGTGGATTCAGCCGAACGTTTTTAGAGGAGTCATTTTTGCCGAATAACCTAACTTACCGCATAATGTTGACGTTTACATCAACATGATGCGTCGAGCCGCTGGCTCCTTGAAATGTATTTAAGGATCTCTGTACCTCTCCAATTCCTTCCCGTATCGACTGTCAATTGCCGTCTTCCCGCTCCCCACCCTTCCGTATCCCACTCCCCTCCCTTCCGTATCCCGCTCCCCACCCTTCCGTCTCCCACTCCCCTCCCTCCGTCTCCCGCTTCCCACCCTTCCGTCTCCCGCTCCCCACCCTTCCGTCTCCCGCTCCCCACCCTTCCGTCTCCCTCTCCCCACCCTTCCGCATCCCGCTCCCCACCCTTCCACTCCCGCTCCTCACCCTTCCGTCTCCCACTCCCCACCCTTCCGTATCCCACTCCCCTCCCTCCGTATCCCACTCCCCTCCCTTCCGTATCCCACTCCCCTCCCTTCCGTATCCCACTCCCCTCCCTTCCGTCTCCCGCTCCCCACCCTTCCGTCTCCCGCTCCCCACCCTTCCGTCTCCCACTCCCCTCCCTTCCGTCTCCCGCTCCCCACCCTTCCACTCCCGCTCCCCACCCTTCCGTCTCCCACTCCCCACCCTTCCGTATCCCACTCCCCTCCCTTCCGTATCCCACTCCCCTCCCTTCCGTATCCCACTCCCCTCCCTTCCGTCTCCCACTCCCCTCCCTTCCGTCTCCCGCTCCCCACCTTTCCGTCTCCCGCTCCCCACCCTTCCGTCTCCCGCTCCCCACCCTTCCGTCTCCCGCTCCCCTCCCTTCCGTCTCCCACTCCCCTCCCTTCCGTCTCCCGCTCCCCACCCTTCCGTCTCCCGCTCCCCTCCCTTCCGTCTCCCGCTCCCCACCCTTCCGTCTCCCGCTCCCCACCCTTCCGTCTCCCGCTCCCCTCCCTCCCGTCTCCCGCTCCCCACCCTTCCGTCTCCCGCTCCCCACCCTTCCGTCTCCCGCTCCCCACCCTTCCGTCTCCCGCTCCCCACCCTTCCGTCTCCCACTCCCCTCCCTTCCGTATCCCACTCCCCTCCCTTCCGTCTCCCGCTCCCCTCCCTTCCGTCTCCCGCTCCCCACCCTTCCGTCTCCCGCTCCCCACCCTTCCGTCTCCCACTCCCCTCCCTTCCGTCTCCCGCTCCCCACCCTTCCACTCCCGCTCCCCACCCTTCCGTCTCCCACTCTCCACCCTTCCGTATCCCACTCCCCTCCCTTCCGTCTCCCGCTCCCCACCCTTCCGTCTCCCGCTCCCCACCCTTCCGTCTCCCGCTCCCCTCCCTTCCGTCTCCCACTCCCCTCCCTTCCGTCTCCCGCTCCCCACCCTTCCGTCTCCCGCTCCCCTCCCTTCCGTCTCCCGCTCCCCACCCTTCCGTCTCCCGCTCCCCACCCTTCTGTCTCCCGCTCCCCTCCCCTCCGTCTCCCGCTCCCCACCCTTCCGTCTCCCGCTCCCCACCCTTCCGTCTCCCGCTCCCCTCCCTTCCGTCTCCCGATCCCCACCCTTCCGTCTCCCGCTCCCCTCCCTTCCGTCTCCCGCTCCCCACCCTTCCGTCTCCCGCTCCCCTCCCTTCCGTCTCCCGCTCCCCACCCTTCCGTCTCCCGCTCCCCTCCCTTCCGTCTCCCGCTCCCCACCCTTCCGTCTCCCGCTCCCCTCCCTTCCGTCTCCCGCTCCCCTCCCTTCCGTCTCCCGCTCCCCACCCTTCCGTCTCCCGCTCCCCTCCCTTCCGTCTCCCGATCCCCACCCTTCCGTCTCCCGCTCCCCTCCCTTCCGTCTCCCGCTCCCCACCCTTCCGTCTCCCGCTCCCCACCCTTCCGTCTCCCGCTCCCCGCCCTTCCGTCTCCCGCTCCCCGCCCTTCCGTCTCCCACTCCCCTCCCTTCCGTCTCCCGCTCCCCACCCTTCCGTCTCCCACTCCCCACCCTTCCGTCTCCCGCTCCCCTCCCTTCCGTCTCCCGCTCCCCACCCTTCCGTCTCCCGCTCCCCACCCTTCCGTCTCCCGCTCCCCTCCCTTCCGTCTCCCGCTCCCCACCCTTCCGTCTCCCGCTCCCCACCCTTCCGTCTCCCGCTCCCCACCCTTCCGTCTCCCGCTCCCCACCCTTCCGTCTCCCACTCCCCTCCCTTCCGTATCCCACTCCCCTCCCTTCCGTCTCCCGCTCCCCTCCCTTCCGTCTCCCGCTCCCCACCCTTCCGTCTCCCGCTCCCCACCCTTCCGTCTCCCGCTCCCCACCCTTCCACTCCCGCTCCCCACCCTTCCGTCTCCCACTCCCCACCCTTCCGTATCCCACTCCCCTCCCTTCCGTCTCCCGCTCCCCACCCTTCCGTCTCCCGCTCCCCACCCTTCCGTCTCCCGCTCCCCTCCCTTCCGTCTCCCACTCCCCTCCCTTCCGTCTCCCGCTCCCCACCCTTCCGTCTCCCGCTCCCCTCCCTTCCGTCTCCCGCTCCCCACCCTTCCGTCTCCCGCTCCCCACCCTTCCGTCTCCCGCTCCCCTCCCTTCCGTCTCCCGCTCCCCACCCTTCCGTCTCCCGCTCCCCTCCCTTCCGTCTCCCGCTCCCCACCCTTCCGTCTCCCGCTCCCCTCCCTTCCGTCTCCCGCTCCCCACCCTTCCGTCTCCCGCTCCCCTCCCTTCCGTCTCCCGCTCCCCACCCTTCCGTCTCTCGCTACCCACCCTTCCGTCTCCCGCTCCCCACCCTTCCGTCTCCCGCTCCCCACCCTTCCGTCTCCCGCTCTCCACCCTTCCGTCTCCCGCTCCCCACCCTTCCGTCTCCCGCTCCCCACCCTTCCGTCTCCCGCTCCCCTCCCTTCCGTCTCCCGCTCCCCACCCTTCCGTCTCCCGCTCCCCACCCTTCCGTCTCCCGCTCCCCACCCTTCCGTCTCCCGCTCCCCACCCTTCCGTCTCCCGCTCCCCACCCTTCCGTCTCCCGCTCCCCGCCCTCCTGTCCGCCCGTTGTTTGCCATCCCATCTTCTTGTAGCAGTCGTTCGAACCGTCTCCCGAAAGTTCACCCTTGTGACCTCTCACGGGTGTGTGCCGGTCTGACCCGGCGGCACAGTTCGGCAGCTTTAGGCACAGGCAGCACTTCACACTCTGCCGAATGCCGAGTGTCGACCCCACCGCACGTGGCAGCGGTGACCGGTGACCGTCGCCGGTGGTCACCGGTGTCACCGCTCCTCGTCACTCACCGCATGCTCTGTCAGCCGCTGCACCGCCCTGCCACCTCTCTGCTGTCGGAAGCGGGCCTCTGACGCACCGTGTGACTCAGATGACGAAGTGTCGTGACGTGTGGAGCCGCCTCGCGGAACGCGGGTCTGGGCGGCGGCCGGTTTTTGCGAGGTGTATGTTACGCGGTGGTTGTGTGCGGTCCTTGTCAGCGTGACAGACCCTCCAGGATGAGAGGCACCCCGACACTCCAGACGGGGAGGCGGACTGCACGACTGCAGGTTCACTGTACTGCGTCGTAATCTAGGTCAGTGACCTGACCCAGTCAGACTAGACTAGGCGGTCTAAGAAGCCTCATTACAGGTGGTGTGAGTTATTTTGATTGATGCATTCATTCAAACACAGTTGCAATGCGTCGCGAGCATTGTCAGACGCAACATAAACAACATGCAACATGACGCAACATGCAACGTAACATGCAACACGCAACATGCAACATGCAACATGAATGCATCAGGAGGAGAAGGCGGGCTCGGTTGATCGGCTGACAGTTCGCTTCATATTTGCACATCGATGCTCTGTGGCGAGAACCGGTCAATACAAAGAAACAAAGGCAAGTCAAAGAAACCTCTCCTGGAGTTCAGTATTTTAAAAGGAGCACTGGCACAGCGTCTGTGGCTGCTCAGTGCCCCCATACCCACCCACAAATGAGTCAGCCCCTCAATCGCATCTGCATCTTCACCGTTGAATAGCATCGCCCAGCTGCCTCTCCCTACCAGATACACCCCGCCCCGGCTGATCTGTACCGTCCCTGGATCAGGGAGGACCAGCGACATCCCTCAGCTGGCTGTACCCGGACCGGACCGTCTCAGACCACAGACACACAGGCTGATCTGTACCGTCCCTGGATCAGGGAGGACCAGCGACATCCCTCAGCTGTCTGTTTCCGGACCGTCTCAGACCACAGACACACAGGCTGATCTGTACCGTCCCTGGATCAGGGAGGACCCGCGACATCCCTCAGCTGTATGTACCCGGACCGTCTCAGACTACAGACACGTCCCGGCTGATCTGTACCGTCCCTGGATCAGGGAGGACCAGCGACATCCCTCAGCTGTCTGTACTCGGACCTTCTCAGACTACAGACACGTCCCGGCTGATCTGTACTGTCCCTGGATCAGGGAGGACCAGCGACATCCCTCAGCTGTCTGTACCCGTCCCGTCTCAGACCACAGGCACAGGCTATCTGTACCCGTCCCGGACCGTCTCAGACCACAGACACGCCCCGGCTGATCTGTACCGTCCCTGGATCAGGGAGGACCAGCGACATTCCTCAGCTGTCTGTATCCATCCCGTCCCGTCTCAGACCACATACACGCCCCGGCTGATCTGTACCGTCCCTGGATCAGGGAGGACCAGCGACATCCATCAGCTGTCTGAAAGACACGTCTCAGACCACATACACGTCTCATACCACAGACACGCACCGGCTGATCTGTGACGTCCCTGGATCAGGGAGGACCAGCAACATACCTCAGCTGTCTGTACCCGTCCCGTCCCGTCTCAGACCACAGACACTTCCCGGCTGATCTATACCGTCCCTGGATCAGGGATGACCAGCGACATCCGTCAGCTGCCTGTACCGGTCCCGTCCCGTCTCAGACCACAGGCCACGCGACACGCGCCTGGCAGCTCAGTTTATGTTACACCACGTGTGAGCGGGCCCGTGGCACAGTTCACGCAACAGGACCTAGTTTTTTTTTTGCTGAGCGTGCGACACTGCTTAAATCATTCCGGTGTAACACCTCTCGAGGCTGCCGTACTTCAATGTGGTTATTCTGATGCTATACTGACCTGTATTAAATGCACATATAAATTATACAAAAATACTATCGGATAAAAGCAATGCAAAGTCATTGTAGTACAAAAATCTTGTTCAATATATTTTAGACCCTTGTGGTGCTTGGTTTCACCCCGGCTTCTAAGCTAAAGTGATGGAACACAAGAAGACAGAACTTTCTATATTTCATTATTTATCTGTAACTGCATAAATAAACACCTTTTGACCTTCGCAAGACATGACCAGCACTACGGCACGCGAGCATGCTGCTGCTTTATAAATATTACCCGGACCTGGTGAATTTAGTGAAATACCAGCATGCCCTGCCGAGTGCCGGATCCAGGGAGCATTGGACGCAGAATGCCACTAAAGTAGAGCTAAAATTGTTCCCCGATTGTATAAGCCATGCCAATGCGCCTAAAGTGCAAACTTGTCTCCAGTTTTATAGCCAGTCTAATGCACAAGCCAGCATTGTGCTCGACTCCGATTTTTTTTTTAGACTGACTCAACTCTGACTCATTTTCTAAGGGACTCTGACTCAACTCTGACTCAAGCGATGGAATTTGTGTTTTGAGTCGACTCTACTTTAACTCATTTGCTGTTACCCCTGATCAACTCTGACTCAAGCGGGGGAGACAATTTTTTGAGTCGACTCAACTTTGACTCATTTTCTTTTACCCCTGACTCAACTCTGACTCACGTGAAAGTTTCTTGAGTCGACTCATTTTTGACCCGTGCAACGGACTTCACGACTTTGATTCAAATGTATTTCACTTGCAAAAAGTAATTGGAATAGTATAAGTAAATACTTGTATTTTGATTTACACCGGACCAAGGCACATTCATATTGTATTATCATAAACATCTACTGCATCCAGCTGCATTGTAATATATATTCAAATATGTATGTTCCTAATAGCAATAATGATAATAATCATACAAACCAGTAAGACGCCGAAGTTGGCGGTGAACGAGCGAGCGCGAAGAAAATGTATGGTGAATTCCAATTCCATCGGGCAAACAGTTTCTGACATACAAAAAGGGTACGCACGTGCGCACGTGGAGAAGCACCCCACCCCTGACTTGTGGGAAAGTGGCGGCTGAGAGGTCCGTAATCACGCACAAAATTTGAACACAATCGGCTCAGCCGTTCCTGATATATAGAATAGGGGTGTGCACGTGCGCACGTGCAGAGGCACCTCACCCCTGACTTGTGGGAAAGTGGCGGCTGAGAGGTCCCTAACCACACACCAAATTTGAACACAATCGGCTCAGCCGTTCCTGAGATATAGGTGGTGGGATGCCTCTGCACGTGCGCACGTGCAGAGGCACCCCGCCAATAACTTGTGGGAACGTGGCGGATGAGGGGTCTCTAACCACATAAAAAAATTGAGCACAATCGGCTCAGCCGTTGCGGAGTTATTGCGAGGAAACACCTTCCAACACCCCTCACGCGGCACGCGCCACGCGCAGTGGCAGTCACCCACGTGAGTCGGCACTGGTCTCAAACAGGGTAGGTTGGTTGGGGCTGCTCAACAAAGAAGCCCGCTTGTCAATCGGACGTGCGGTTGCAGAGATATGAGCTTGTCTATAGCGTCGCCACGGGCCGGGCCGCTCATATTCAGATTTGTCGCCGTGGAGCCGACCTTTGATTGATTGATTGATTGATTCTGGCTGTGATTGATTTACCCCTGGTCATCTGCCACAGGCGCCGTGGAGCCGACCTTTGAGCACTGCTGCCGGCTGGGCTCGCGGGTGGCCCGGGACGGCCTGGAGTGCGCGGTCCGCTCCGCCCCCATCCCAGGCGTGGCCGCCGACGAGCAGGCCATGTGCGCTGCCGTACAGGCCATCTGCTGCCTCAGGAAACAACGGTGAGTTGAGGTGGCAGCGGTGAGTTGGGGGAACAGTGGTGAGTTGGGGGAACAGTGGTGAGTTGAGGAAACAGCGGTGAGTTTATGAAACAGCGGTGATTTGGCCACCCATGTTGCTAAACACTGAACACACCGTAGGAGTTCTTCTGGAACGGCGTATGCTCCTAATAAGTATACCGTTTGCCTCTTGTCAGCGGAGATTGTGTTCCGTAAGCAGCACATTATTGTCACTGTTTAGCCATACTATGTCGCTGCGATATAGGTTCATTCGCATTGCATATCAATGACGCAGTTGATTTCATCAATGATGAAGTTTCGCTCGCATGGGCGTAGGAACGTTTCGAAAAGTGTGTGTGTGTGTGGGGGGGGGGGGGGGGGCAGCCGCAACCTCACCGGATAAATCCCCCTCTCCCTCTAACTCGAAAACTAAAAGGGACGGAAAAGACGCGGAAAAGGCGTTCGAAAACTCTTGATAAAGACATTCCAAGTTAATTCGGGTATTATTTGGCTCAGGTCAATATTGAGGTCACCAGAGGTCATCAAAGGTCAAGTTGTCCAAGTACAGGACTATGCTCTAGAAACCCCTAAATATCTCGGGAACTATAACAGCTAGTAACAAACGGGAAAAGCAATCGAAAGCTCATGAAAAACGCAATCGCACTTGGTGTCATGCAATTTTATATCAGGTAAACAGTTTAGGCTCCAGAGGTCACGAAATGTCAAGAGGATACTTTCGTTTTCTCAAAAAGTTTGTCATGAGTAATTTTGTATTAGTTGACCATATAGCGGTAATTGTAACACCATCGTGTTTTTCTCGTCAAGACGCTTCAAAACATATTAATAGTGACCTGGTTAGGTCAACTTCAAAATTTGACCTCATGTCAAGGTCATTTGGTGACCCAGGTAGGTCATGTTGCATATGGTTCGATGCGACTCGACGAGACAAACACAGCACCAGGGTGTCATTCGCACGTATCTATCTTTATTCTATCAAGAGTTATTGGCAAAAAGTGATGGTGATCTCAGATGACCTCAGCTGACCTTGCAGAGGTCACTGAGCAACAACTGCACATGGGTCATCCAGAATGAGCTAAAATAACATGATTCTGAAAGAATTGGTCTGATAAAATGCATACTCTCTTAATAGGTAGCATTTGTATATTTTCCCATTTACTAATGGGGAGGTCATGGAATTAACCTGACCTTAGGTCACTAGTACGTACATTTGAGATAAACGAATTGTGGGTACTTATGACCTTATGCAATCCTGCAAGTTTCAAATCTCTCGGACAAACACTGTGATTTTGGCATGACCACAAACATTTTTTGGAGTTAAAGTCACTTGACGTAACCTGTTGACCTCACCTGAGATGACCCGAAGTATTTTTTTACGCCATGTGGGTAATTGATGCCCAAACAGCTGTGCCAAATTTGACGACGCTGCGCGCCGCCATTTTCCCGCTCTATTCATGAAAACCCGGAGGGGGCGGAAATCCCCCCCCCGGCAGTGCGCGTGTTAATTGAGTATCAGTGACATGAGCGTGCCACTCCTCAGTCGATTTGGCGCGGAATGCTCTGTATGAGAAATAACACAGAACAAATAATATTTTTCAGTGATATTTAATTCTCTCTGAAAACGAGTAGGGAATACGAACTACCCGTGAACTACTTTCAAACCATTTATATTTTAGCAACAGACGTCAAACAGATATTGACACGAATATGGGTACAGGTTCCCGCGGTCTGTTTATGCTGTATATACTCGGCGCGGGCGCCGCTCACGTCAGCCGCGCGTGACGTAACATTCGTCTCACGCGAGGAAAGGAAAATGTCAGTTGATTTCTCACGACACGCTCTGAATCGGAGGCGAGCCACGCACCGTACCTCGGAGCCATAGGTGTCGATTTATATACCTTTGGGGTGGTCATCGCCCCCCCCCCCCATGTTGAGCCCCCCCCCCCCCCCCCCACACTGGTACCCTCCCTTCCCCCCCATGTTTACCCTCGCCTCCCCCCATGTTTTTGGCCGCTGACGGATCCAAAAGGGAAAAAGCGGCCAAGCCTCTCACACCACCTGCAATCGGCAAACAAATTGACACGTTTCCTATTTCAAAAGAAAATCTAAGCAGCTTTTACTAAGAAACGTTTGTTTTAAATCACCTATTCATGTATAAAGAGGTGAAATCCGGTGAATGTAATATACATGTATGAGACTTTTTGGGATTTGCTCCCCAAAGGCGAAGCAGTGCTTCTCCTATGTGAAGTATTTAATTGTTTCCTTTTCTTGCGACCTGGAGGCATTGATTTGGCAGACGTATTTTAGCGCCGATTTGTGTTTGGGATGTAAATAGTATCAGTGCTGCGTGATGCGCGTGAAATTTCCTCTCGTACCCATGCACATGTGTCATGACTGGTCACTGGAGTTTGTCGACCGTAGAGTGACGGTGTTAGAAACGGACATTACAAGTCCTGGATGGAATTATAATCGTGGGACACCGCTTTTCGTGTCGTAGCTATAGTATATTTTTGTGTATGGTGGTATTTTGTGTATTTTGTGTATGGTGTATATGGTGGGTATGGTGGGTGACCGTCTTGCCTCCCATTGCCGTCCAGCTTGAACTTTATTGGGGATGGATCCGCTTGACCTAACCTATAGGTCAGTTATATATCAGGTAACAGCTGTATGTATAGAACCGTGACTTAGAATGCTCCCTGGTAAAACAAAATCAGAAAAGGTGCGCAAAGAATCAATACTACGATGCCCGGTAGGCATGAAAATGACGGCGCTCCGCGAGGCCGTTTTTTATATTTCTAAAGAATCTTTGAGCGTGTTCAAACAACCCTAGCAATATGGAGGATAAAGTTTGTTCCGCATGAAATGCTGACAATACCGCAACAGTGGTATCGCCAGTCAATGCATGGCGTAAATTTCGAACGCCATTGACTGGGAGGAGGGGGGATATCGGTCCCTGGTTATCTTTCGAACCAATGATCGCAATGAGACGCGTTAGAAGGCATTCGAAAGCTCTCAATAAGACGCATTTAAATCATTCTCGAATTTGTTTAATTGAGGTCAAATGTCAGGCCACGGTAAGGTCAAAGGTCAAAATCAAGGTATTTGAGTGTATGGGCCATACTTCTCATCCAAAGTCTTCGATTGCGACCATTATCACTCAAGTACTCTTAAAGGTAAAATGCACATCCCGCATGAGCAAAAGTAAGAATTTTGGCAAAGTTCATGTTCAATGGATTATTTTACACGTATAGTTCGATCGTGATAGTCATTTTACCACCTGGAGGCAAAATGACTCATTTCAGTGAAGGTAAAACTCGTGTGTAGTGACGTCACTAAATTCGCTATATCTCGATTTTTCCCGGAAAAAATTGCTTCATTTATGCACAGATGTATAGTCGGTGTAGGAGAAGGTACCCAAAGTTTCACGTTGATGTCGCTATTGGTTTTTGAGCTAGTGCGAAAATACGTCAGTGGAGATATCGCCCCCCCCCCCCGCCAATGTCAGGTTAGCATTGCCGTTTTACTAGGTAAGGGTTCCAAGTAAGGCCTCGGGCCTTCTAGAAGATGCAGACCGGCCAGAAACGTTGGCTTGAGGGGCCGTCCGACAGAAGTCCAAAACTCATGAGATTTCGTCTGTTTTTGCATTATGAATTGATTAAAAAATACTCTCCTTTGTACAAGTTGCCTAGAATGTCTTTAAAATATGTAAAGCCATGCCGCTGATAGGCTCCCCTTGGATCCGTCCCTGTTTGAACCCCTCCCCCCCCCCCCCAATCGTTTGCAAAAATCGGCCCCGCTGCTCGGAGGGGTCACAGACGATCACATTTAACCCGTGCACGGCAGGGGGTTGGCGCCGAACACCAACTGAAGGGGGTGATTTCCGCCCCCTGATATCTCAAAAACTACGCAACATAGCGACAAGCGAAAAACGGCGTTTGATAGATTGATACAAGTTCTATCGAAAGTATTTTAGTATGTTTTTAGGTCAGGTCAAAATTGAGGTCACCAGAGGTCATCAAATGTCACATTTTCCAGTTTTTCCCTGTTTTAGGACTTCGCTCCAGACATTCCCATATATCTCCGAAACTATGCTAGCTAGAAACAAACAGAAAATATATATCGCCAGCCCTTGCAATTTGCAATTGAAAACCAACCATCAAATTTGATCTCAGATCAATATTTGAGGCTCCAGAGGTCAAAAAAGATAAAATGCTGCCTTTTGAAGAAAAAAATATTTTGTAATAACTTTTTACCTAATAAAGATAACGGAAAACTGTTTACGCCATTGTGTTTGCCTCGTCAAGGCACTTTGAATAATATACATCGTGTCCGTGGTAGGTCAACTTCAAAATTTGACTTTAGGTCACGTGACCTTGACCTGAGGTCAAGACCCAAGTAGGTCATGTTGCAAATAGGAAGACTTGTCTCGACGAGACAAACACATTGCTGTCGGTTTTAATCTTCATTATGTCGCGAGTTATTGACAAAAAGTGATAGGAACCTCAGATGACCTCAAATGACCCCATAGGGGTCACTGAACAAAACTTACACTTGGATGATCAATAATATCCTATAATAACATGATCCAGAAGTAATTGGACTAATATCATGCATATCCTTGAAATAGGAAGCATTTTAATATCACCCCATTGACTTATTATGGGAGGTCACGAAATTGACCTGACCTTAGGTCACCGATATCAAAATTCCGAGATGAACGAATTGTAAGTACTTATGTGCTCATGACACCCTGTAAGTTTCAAACTGATCGGTGAGAAACTCTGGCTTTGGCACAACTGCAAACATTTTTGAAGGTGGGGTCACTTGACCTGGTCTGGTGACCTGACCTGAGATGACCCGAGGTTCATCTTGTTTTAAGTGTGCGCAATTGATGTCCTAACAGGTGTACCAAAATTCGGCGGCGCGCAGCATTAAATGTACGAGAAATGTACGATGCGGGAAATGAACGATGATGGATGATAATGTTGTTGAAGCCGTACTTGGTCATAATGATGCTGCTCGGATGTGCAGAGCAGGGGCGGCGGATTGCGTGGGGCAGGATACCCAAAAGCCCCCAGTCGAAGATCATGGTTGGCAAAAGGGCCATTTTGCCCCCCCCCCCCCCACACACACACAGATTTAAGCCGGCTCATTGATCCCGTTCAGCATTAAATATATTCGGCTGCAGAGTCTTTTCAGTCAAGAAAACTTGCAGAAAGGGGTTTCCCAACACGGGCTACAAAATTGCTATCTCAGTTTAAAACTAATGTTGAAGGTGAACTATTTCCTTTAAAGGAAATAGTTCACCTTCAACATTAGTTTTAAACTGAGATAGCAGTTTTGTAGCCCGTGTTGGGAAAGCCCTTTCTGCAAGTTGTCTTGACTGAAAAGACTCTCCAGCCGAATATATTTGAGTTTTTGGTGAAGGAATGCGGTGCTGGCGAAAGAATGTTGTACTGGTTCTAGCCCGGGCAGAGGCTATACCATCAGTCAATCAGCTTGCAGCAGTGCTAGCAAGCGAACCGCCGGTCGCCGGTTGGCACATCTCCAATGCGAGTCTATCCTTACGCGACTACTTTCGAATCTGATTGGCTGAACCATTTTTTTACATTTGCGTGACATCAGGACTCTGACTCAGAGAGTATGCATATAGTTTTGATAAACAATACAAATATACGGCCTTCTGTCCTGAATCGGCGCGATATAAGGCCATTTTTGACAATATAAAAAGAAATTGTATTAAAATATAATCAAATCGTGTTTGGTAAAAAAAATCCAAGGTGAACTATTTCCTTTAACCTGACATGTGTGAGTTCGCAAAATATCGCGTGATGTGTGGATTTTCCAAATACATCAATCGTGTATTTAATAGGGTGCAAAAGGCGGTTCAAATGTCACCAGCAGTCTCGTGATGGCGTTGAGATATGACGGTGTCACATGAATATATTCCAATTCAGAACTTGTGTTTCGATTACATTTTATCAGACAAGAATGAAACATTGAACATGCTCAATCATTTACAGATAGGTACAATTTGTCTCAGCTGGTGTTGAGTGCTATTTTGACTAACACCAGGTGACAAATTGTATCAGCTGGTGTTGAGCAGGCTCAGGGCCTGGCATTCAGCCTAAGAGCTGCGGCGAAACTGCTGCTTCAGTATGCAATATGCTTATGTTTGTACGATTTAGGGGGGGATTCATACGTACGATTTAGGGGGATTCATACGTACGATTTAGGGGGGATTCATACGTACGATTTAGGGGGATTCATACGTAACGTTACGTAATTTTATACGGTCAAAAATCGCCCAAATGCGATGCATAATAAATGGCCCATTACCTGACCGCAGTCGCCATCACCGACAGCCTTGCCAACGAACACAGGTCGTCCCAATGAAGGGCAAATAACAAGCACCAGTTAGTATACGAGCACTCGACCCAAACATCATCCAGCTTTGCCACGGCGGAGAGTCGGGCGGGCGGGCGCGCCTGCCAACTGAACTGTGGGGAAGTATGTAGGTACATTGTACATACCTATCCGTGTTTAACATAAGCCATACCTTGCAGCCAGAAGCAGTGTCTCGCAGGCACGGAGGCGGCAAAAAATCAGCAGCCGTGTCTTCTGGAGCGACGCACACCGGCTCACGCGCATTACAAGGTAACGTAACATTACAAGGTAACGTAACAGTATAGGTAACGTGCAAGGTAATGTAGCACAACAAGGTAACGTAACATTATAGGTAACGTGCAAGGTAACATTACAAGGTAACGTAACATTATAGGTAACGTAACATTTCAAGGTAACGTAACATTACAGGTAACATGCAAGGTAATGTAACGCAACAAGGTAACATAACATTATGTAGCGTTGGGGAATGACAGGGGGTCATAGGGGTAGGGAGAGTGGGAGGGTATGATGGGGAACAAGGAGCTGGGCCGGTTCCGCTCCACTCTTGCGTGTGGGGGAGGGGTATGTTGTAGAGTGGGATATCAATGCAGGGGTACATTGTAGGGTGAGGGGAATGGAGAAGAAGGTACGAGAGGAGGTAGAGGTACAGGAGGGTAGGGGAAAGAAAATGGAGGGGGTTTAAAGAGAACATCCAATCCTCCGGCTGTTATGGGAACTGCTGATCCCTCTGTCCTCTTCGTCTTCTTGACCTGCGGTGACCTGCAGTGACCTGTCCGGCTCGTAGGTCCGCTAGAAGTGATGAGATATGTATAAACTGATGTAGAGATGTAGATGTAGCAGGCGTAGATGTAGAGACAGAGACAGATGTATTGATGTAGGTATAGCGTTGCGTAGCGTTATCGTTGCGTTATCCCCTTCCGCGTGCAAAACATCTGATGATGGTAGATGCTTTTAAATGTTGAAAGGCTGATCATCCTGGTCCATCGTATAGGCTGGTTCGTCGTCGTCTGCTTCCCGCCGTCGACTGTCCTGTCCGCGTCTCCTGATCTCCTGTCCGCGTCGTCTCGTCCAGCGGGCGGCCCCCGCCGCTCGTGCAGTCTGCCTCCTCCCGTCGTC
Organism: Chirona hameri; assembly: GCA_036785665.1. Lineage (NCBI taxonomy): Eukaryota > Metazoa > Arthropoda > Thecostraca > Balanomorpha > Balanidae > Chirona > Chirona hameri. The sequence goes on along the minus strand of JAXIVJ010005459.1, from coordinate 21,110 downwards.
GGCTGTCCTCCAGTCCCCGTCTCCTCATCCCCTTCTGTGCGACGTTGCGTCCTTATATAGTCTTCTGGCTCCGCTGGCTGCCGGCGGCTGCAGGGTGTGGCAGGACCCTGCGTCCTCTGATTGGCCGAGCGTCTCTGTACTTGTCTTCTGGCTCAGCTGGCCGCCGGCAGCTGCAGGGTGTGGCAGGACCCTGCGTCCTCTGATTGGCCGAGCGTCTCTGTACTTGTCTTCTGGCTCAGCTGGCTGCCGGCGGCTGCAGGGTGTGGCAAGACCCTGCGTCCTCTGATTGGCCGAGCGTCTCTGTACTTGGTGCTTACTAATTATTCAAGCTGCTGACGCCTTTTCTTATTCAATTTTGAGCTTAGAACCTTCTGGAAAATTAACTTATCTGACTTCCTTAGTCGGATTTAATTGTTGATAACGGGGATACGCCCTTTTAGTTCTTGTTTCGTGATACGTTGCTGGTGCTGCATATTTCTTGCTGATCTATCTTGTACCTGCATTCTTTTAATTGGTAGTTTCTCTCCTTTTCTGAATGCGTTTTGACACCCGGTCTGGATAATTTATACATTATTTCTATCCTTGCTACAGTGATTTGGTAAGGCGTTGTGGTCATTGCCTCTGCCTTTGCATCCAGATTGGTCCATCATATCACTTTATCCGTAATTATCTGTCTCTTTTCAACCGCCGATCATAGATATGTCGATAGGATATGGTGATTAATTACTTTCACGATTTGGTCTTGGCATCAGTTCTTCAATCATTAGCTTCCCATCAATTCCTCTTGTTACTTGTATTCCTTTTATTCTTCTGCTTACGCCGCCGTTGCATGCTGCCATTTGTGTCGCTCCCGTCGATGCCCTTATTAGGTAACGTCTTGAGACCCGTGACGTCCCGCGGTGCGCCGGTCGCGCGTGCGTCGGGGAGGCTGGGGGAGGGGAAGGGAAGGGTGTGGAGGTTCTGGTGGTGCGGGTTCATGCTGAATGATGTGGTTCGCTGCCACGGTGCGGGTTCACGTTGAATGATAGGATTCAGAGGGAGCTTCGCCAGGCTCGCGTTCCCTGCGGGCCATAACTGACTGCTAATGGCTGCCTGCTAATGGCGGGCATCATTACTTTGTTGAAACGTGCGGTCTAGACGGCCGCGCACTGGTCTTTTTACCAGTGTCGTTTTTGTCTGGAGAGAAGGGCGGTGGCCGGCTGGGTTCGGTCTGGGAGCCGGCCGGCTACTGTCAATGGTCACACATAGTTTTAATAGGAGATGTACCACGCTACAATTACAAGGTAACGTAACATTACAAGGTAACGTACAATGTAATGTAACACAACAATGTAACGTAACATTACAATGTAACGGTGTAACGTAATATTACAAGGTAACGTAACATTACGAGGTAACGTATCATTATAGGTAACGCACAAGGTAACACAACAAAGTAACGTAACATTACAAGGTAACGTAACAGTACAAGGTTACGTAACATTACAAGGTAACGTAACAGTACAATGTAACGTAATATTACAAGGTAACGTACCATTATATGTAACGTACAAGGTAGCACAACAAGGTAACGTAAAATTACAAGGTAACGATGTAACGTAATATTACAAGGTAACGTAATATTACAAGGTAACGTAACATTACAAGGTAACGTAACATTATAGGTAACGTACAAAGTAATGTAACACAGCAAGGTAACGTAACATTACAAGGTAACGCAACATTACAAGGTAGCGTAACAGTACAATGTAACGTAACATTACAAGGTAACGTAACTGTACAATGTAACGTAATATTACAAGGTAACGTAACATTATAGGTAACGTACAAGGTAACACAACAAGGTAACGTAACATTACAAGGTAACGATGTAACGTATTATTACAAGATAACGTAATATTACAAAGTAACGTAACATTACAAGGTAACGTAACATTATAGGTAACGTAATATTATATGTAACGTACAAGGTAATGTAACATAACACGGTAACGTAACATTACAAGGTAACGCAGCATTACAAGGTAACGATGTAACGTAATATTGCAAGGTAACGTACTATTACAAGGTAATGTAATATTACAAGGTAACGTAATATTACAAGGTAACGTAATATTACAAGGTAATGATGTAACGTAATATTACAAGGTAACGATGTAACGTAATATTACAAGGTAACGTAATATTACAAGGTAGCCAACAGGCTTGTCTTCTGGAGCGGCGCACACGTGAATAAGGAGTATAACGTATTACACTTTGAAATTATTACAGCCCCTGATCGTTGACAATGCTATCTCCCGTGACCTAGACGGCATAACCCTGGTATAGCCCATCACTGCCGCTTGGCTGAGAAACAGTCAGCTCAGCTCCCCCTCCCTTATCTGCCCCGCCACCGCGGTCCGCTCTGACCTGCCCCGGTGTCCTGCCCACCGTCAGTAGGTACTGATGTGAGGGCTCCCCCCCCCCCCGTCCGCTCTGACTTGCCCCGGTGTCCTGCCCACCGTCAGGACTGCTGTGAGGGTTGCCCCGCCCCATCCCCCCCGTCCGCTCTGACTTGCCCCGGTGTCCTGCCCACCGTCAGTAGGTACTGATGTGAGGGCTCCCCCCGTCCGCTCTGACCTGCCCCGGTGTCCTGCCCACCGTCAGTAGGTACTGATGTGAGGGCTCCCCCCCCCCGTCCGCTCTGACTTGCCCCGGTGTCCTGCCCACCGTCAGTAGGTACTGATGTGAGGGCTCCCCCGTCCGCCCGTCCGCTCTGACCTGCCCCGGTGTCCTGCCCACCGTCAGGACTGCTGTGAGGGCTCCCCCCCGTCCGCTCTGACTTGCCCCGGTGTCCTGCCCACCGTCAGTAGGTACTGATGTGAGGGTTCCCCCTCCCCCGTCCCCCTCGTCCGCTCTGACCTGCCCCGGTGTCCTGCCAACCGTCAGTAGGTACTGATGTGAGGGTCCCCCCGTCCGCTCTGACTTGCCCCGGTGTCCTGCCCACCGTCAGTAGGTACTGATGTGAGGCTCCCCCCCCCCCCCCCCGTCCGCTCTGACTTGCCCCGGTGTCCTGCCCACCGTCAGGACTCCTGTGAGGGTTGCCCCCCCCCCCGTCCGCTCTGACTTGCCCCGGTGTCCTGCCCACCGTCAGGACTGCTGTGAGGGCTCCCCCCCCCCCGTCCGCTCTGACTTGCCCCGGTGTCCTGCCCACCGTCAGTAGGTACTGATGTGAGGGTCCCCCCCCGTCCGCTCTGACTTGCCCCGGTGTCCTGCCCACCGTCAGTAGGTACTGATGTGAGGGCTCCCCCCCCCCCCCGTCCGCTCTGACTTGCCCCGGTGTCCTGCCCACCGTCAGGACTCCTGTGAGGGTTGCCCCCCCCCCCCCCCGTCCGGTCTGACTTGCCCCGGTGTCCTGCCCACCGTCAGGACTGCTGTGAGGGTTGCCCCGCCTCTCATTCCCGTCCCGCCACCGCGTCCATTCTAATCTCGGCCCCGGTGTCCCGGCTGCCACCAGGACTGCTGCGAGGGCTGTAAGCTCGGCCTGGTGGTCGGTCCTATGGGCATGGGCTGCTCGTTCACGCGCTTCAAGTTCGGCCACCCGTGGGAGAACAGTTTCGTCTCGTGCTGCAGCGACCGATCAGCGGTGGATCCGGTCATCCCGTCCATCCGGCCAGCACTGCCCGAGGGCGTCGGACGCGTGGTGGAACAAGGTAAGCCCCCTCACACCGTGGTGGAACAAGGTAAGCCCCCTCACACCGTGATGGAACAAGGTAAGCCCCCTCACACCGTGGTGGAGCAAGGTAAGCCCCTCACACCGTGGTGGAGCAAGGTAAGCCCCCTCACACCGTGGTGGAACAAAGTAAGCCCCCTCACACCGTGGTGGAACAAGGTAAGCCCCCTCACACCGTGGTGGAACAAGGTAAGCCCCCTCACACCGTGGTGGAGCAAAGTAAGCTCCCTCACACCGTGGTGGAACAAGGTAAGCCCCCTCACACCGTGGTGGAACAAGGTAAGCCCTCTCACACCGTGGTGGAGCAAGGTAAGCCCCCTCACACCGTGGTGGAGCAAGGTAAGTCCCCTCACACCGTGGTGGAACAAGGTAAGCCCCTCACACCGTGGTGGAGCAAGGTAAGCCCCCTCACACCGTGGTGGAGCAAGGTAAGCCCATCACACCGTGGTGGAGCAAGGTAAGCCCCCTCACACCGTGGTGGAACAAGGTAAGCTCCCTCACACCGTGGTGGAGCAAGGTAAGCCCTCACACCGTGGTGGAGCAAGGTAAGCCCCCTCACACCGTGGTGGAACAAGGTAAGCTCCCTCACACCGTGGTGGAGCAAGGTAAGCCCTCACACCGTGGTGGAGCAAGGTAAGCCCCCTCACACCGTGGTGGAACAAGGTAAGCCCCTCACACCGTGGTGGAACAAGGTAAGCCCCTCACACCGTGGTGTAGCAAGGTGAGACCCCTCACACCGTGGGGAGCAAGGTAAGCCCCCTCACACCGTGGGGGAGCAAGGTAAGCCCCTCACACCATGGTGGAGCAAGGTAAGACCCCTCACACCGTGGTGGAACAAGGTAAGCCCCTCACACCGTGGTGGAACAAGGTAAGCCCCTCACACCGTGGTGGAGCAAGGTAAGGCCCCTCACACCGTGGTGGAACAAGGTAAGCCCCTCACACCGTGGTGGAGCAAGGTAAGCCCCCTCACACCGTGGGGGAGCAAGGTAAGCCCCTCACACCGTGGTGGAGCAAGGTAAGACCCCTCACACCGTGGGGGAGCAAGGTAAGCCCCCTCACGCCGTGGTGGAACAAGGTAAGCCCCCTCACACCGTGGTGGAACAAGGTAAGCTCCCTCACACCGTGGTGGAGCAAGGTAAGCCCTCACACCGTGGTGGAGCAAGGTAAGCCCCCTCACACCGTGGTGGAACAACCCACATAACACACCCACGTGGTTACCACATGGGTTTAACATGGGCTCACGTGGGCATGGAAATGCACATGGGATCGGTATGGGTCCCATATGGGCTTAGGTGGGTACATGTTGACATGGGAATGACATGGGCAGACCCATGCGGGCCCCATGCGGGCCCCATGTGGGTTTCAGGAGGTTAGAAGGCATTGTGCATGCCCATATGGTAACCATGCAGAAAGGTCTTCCAAAACCATATGGGCTCCATGTGGGAAACTTGGGCTAGCCCACATGGTTACCATGTGGTTACAATGTGGTTACCATGTGTCTGTGTTATGTGGGAAGATACCCCCCTCCCGTCGTGGTGAAGCAAGGTGCGCGACTCCCGCCCTCTCCCCCTCCCCGCCGGAGACCGCTCTGTGACGTCATCTGACGCAGCGTCGGCCGGTGCGAGTCGCACCTTGTATCGGTTTTGTCGTCCGAGTGTGAAACTGTCGGACTGTTTTCACCAGCTGCGGACTATGGGTGGCGCGTCGCACCACGCCGGGCCGCTCCGGCCCTCAGGCCACTTGGGTGGACTGTGCCCGGGCCGCTCCGGCCCTCAGGTCACTTGGGTGGACTGTGCCCTCAGGGTGTTCCGGCCCTCAGGCCACTTGGGTGGACTGTGCCCTCAGGGTGCTCCGGCCCTAAGGCCACTTCGGTGGACTGTGCCCTCAGAGTGCTCCGGCCCTCAGGCCACTTGGGTGGACTGTGCCGCCCGGGCCTGCAGGGTCAGAACTCAGAACTCAGATGTTTGGTTTCGCCGACCGGCCTTGGCGCGCCTGTTCGGGACCGAGAGAGCTGGCGGCTGTGGGTGTCGACCGGGAGCAATTGTTGGTGTCGGCCGGGAGCAATGTGCACTTGACTGGCTGACTGGGACCCAATGCCTTGTACCGTTCGTGCAAGGAGGGAAATTCAGGGCCTTTGTAAACAACGAACTGAAAATGGTGTCGATACATTTTTTTAGGGAGAGGAAGACTAATATCTAGCCCGCTAGATTAACACACTAACAATTACCCGGCCATCCTTATAGCGCTTTAGCTACCTAAGTTGGATGCATCAAGGGTGACTTGGAACTTGGACAAGGGCGAAACATTCTATTTTTATTTTGGAATAATTTAATCCTAGCTTTGCTCTTCTATTCATCGCTTGTACCCATTCCCCGATCCCGGTTGGCTCCGTCCTTCATACGTTTCTCTCACAGTTCCCACTCCTTCCCGTGCACCTCTGACACCGCCTATATGGGCCGGGCCGTGCGTCCCGTGCACCTCTGACACCGCCTATATGGGCCGGGCCGTCCGTTTCAGACTCTGAGAACATCTGTGACATGTTTGTGGGCCAGCTGTGTGCCCACCTCTGCGTCTCGGTGCCCGGCTCCTACCGCTGCGAGTGTCGGCCGGGCTTCCTGCTGGGCCCGGACGCCAAGTCCTGCACACTGGATCCGGACCATGACAGGTCAGGCAGGCGCCCTGGTCGAGGTCATAGCGCCCCGGACCCGGAAAATGACAGGTCAGTCAGAAGCTTGCTGGTGAAGCGCAGGGCAGTCTGTTTCAGCCAGTGGTGAGTCCAGGGAGCGCGGTGTCCCGGCCCATCCCTGGAGAGTTTTCAATTCAAGGGACCATTGTCAACCGAGAAGAGATGCCGGTGGACCTGCCATACGAACAGCTGCAGTGTTATCAGCCGAACATGTTCTGGAACAAAGAAAATGGGATTTGTGAACTTCGGGCCTCGGCCCCATAAGCCCTGCAATAATATGAATAAATACATATAGGCTATTTCTGGGTTAACGTAGGTGAACTCAAACCCCCGAGACCGCAATAGGGGGAGGGGTCGTTGTTATAATGCACAACAAACAGCATATTCACGTAGCTGCTGACTTTACCTTCGTCCTGACTTCACCTCTCATACTCATGCGAAGTATCACCAGCCGGAACCGCTCAATGCGCCAACTGTCCGGTATACCACGTGTGCAGCCCGCTCGCCGAAGGGTGTTCTGAATGGCGTGTCTCTGTTCTGGCAGATGTCAGGAGAACAACCCGTGTGCGGTGCGGAAGGGTGTTCTGAATGGCGTGTCTCTGTTCTGGCAGATGTCAGGAGAACAACCCGTGTGCGGTGCGGAAGGGTGTTCTGAATGGCGTGTCTCTGTTCTGGCAGATGTCAGGAGAACAACCCGTGTGCGGTGCGGAAGGGTGTTCTGAATGGCGTGTCTCTGTTCTGGCAGATGTCAGGAGAACAACCCGTGTGCGGTCATCTGCACAGACACCGGGACCGACATCCAGTGTTCCTGTCAGGAAGGCTTCCAACTGGCCCCCGACCAGGTCAACTGTCTCGGTGAGTGGCATCCAGTGCTCCTGTCAGGAAGGCTTCCAACTGGCCCCCGACCAGGTCAACTGTCTCGGTGAGTGGCATCCAGTGCTCCTGTCAGGAAGGCTTCCAACTGGCCCCCGACCAGGTCAACTGTCTCGGTGAGTGGCATCCAGTGTTCCTGTCAGGAAGGCTTCCAACTGGCCCCCGACCAGGTCAACTGTCTCGGTGAGTGGCATCCAGTGTTCCTGTCAGGAAGGCTTCCAACTGGCCCCCGACCAGGTCAACTGTCTCGGTGAGTGGCATCCAGTGTTCCTGTCAGGAAGGCTTCCAACTGGCCCCCGACCAGGTCAACTGTCTCGGTGAGTGGCATCCAGTGCTCCTGTCAGGAAGGCTTCCAACTGGCCCCCGACCAGGTCAACTGTCTCGGTGAGTGGCTGGTCACCTATCCTGGCTTTTCTAGTCTTGGTGTGACTTCAATAATTTGCTAAGCCGAAGGCGTATGAGATATGACAGTGTGTTCAGGTCTTATTAATTAGGCTGACTGGCTTAAAAGCCATATCTACTCGAAATATTTCACCGAAGAGTCATTCTACACCACGTTACACCGGACTGATCGGTGGTGAATGCGACCAACTGAAGCTGTCCCCCGCCTGCAGATGTGGACGAGTGCGTAACCCGGGTGGACAAGTGCCAGCCCGGCCACATGTGCTTTAACGAGCCGGGCGCGTACGGCTGTCTGGACCGCACCTCCCGCGTGGTGTACCGGCCAGAGGGCGCTACCACGTCACTGGAGGAGGAGGAGGAAGAGGATCCGCACCTGGAGGAAGGTCAGAAGGCAGTGCAGGTCAAACGGAAACGGGCGGCAACGGACGGCCAGAGAGTGGTGGCATTGCGCCTTGCGTCTCGAGTTGTAGAACAGCTGTGTTACGGGACATTTTAAGAGTGTATGATGTTTCAGTATAACTGAGCATGTACCGTTGCATTTAACGAAAAATGCGGCAAAAGATCTGCAATACAATATGAATGAACTGAGCAAATTGGTTTGCACGAATTGAATTGCGGATGATGTTGTTGTGCCTGGAATCAGTCATAGCGTGGTTTGACTATAATTTGTATTGGATTTTTGTTTTATTTCATTTCAGATGGTAGTTCACAATGTCCGGAAGGGTTTACTGTTAATGAAGACAACCAGCTATGCAACGGTGAGTGTTGAAATCTATTGGAGTCCATATCATACGGACGTGTTTACCATTTTACAATTTTGGTTGTCATTTTACAAGATCGAAGAGGTCTGGAAATGTGCGAATTAGACGGTCATGATATTTGAAATATAAATCCATTTACAACATCATGCAACCTAACCACATGGAAATGATCTGCTATTTGTCAGTGAGTGTATGTTTCGCAAAATAATTTATTTTCGCAGAATAATTTTATTAATTTGCTTTTTTGGCAAAATAATTCCCCGTGAAATATATTTTGACAATACATTTGGAATAACCAAGTACATAAATAATGAATTCCACTGCTCCATTTTGTTCCCTCTTGATACGTTTACCCCGGACGTTCCGTGCTGTGTTGTTATGTTACCGTCTATGTTACCGTCACGCTATGTTACCGTCTATGTTACCGTCACGCTATGTTACCGTCACGCTATGTTACCGTCACGCTGTTACCGTCACGCTATGTTACCGTCACGTTATGTTACCGTCACGCTATGTTACCGTCGAGTTATGTTACCGTCACGCTATGTTACCGTCACGCTATGTTACCGTCACGCTATGTTACCGTCACGCTATGTTACCGTCACGCTATGTTACCGTCACGCTATGTTACCGTCACGCTGTTACCGTCACGTTATGTTACCGTCACGCTATGTTACCGTCACGCTATGTTACCGTCACGCTATGTTACCGTCACGCTATGTTACCGTCACGCTATGTTACCGTCACGCTATGTTACCGTCACGCTATGTTACCGTCACGCCATGTTACCGTCACGCCATGTTACCGTCACGCTATGTTACCGTCACGCTATGTTACCGTCACGCTATGTTACCGTCACGCTGTTACCGTCACGCCATGTTACCGTCACGCTATGTTACCGTCACGCTGTTACCGTCACGCTATGTTACCGTCACGCCATGTTACCGTCACGCCATGTTACCGTCACGCTATGTTACCGTCACGCTATGTTACCGTCGAGTTATGTTACCGTCACGCTATGTTACCGTCACGCTATGTTACCGTCACGCTATGTTACTGTCACGCTATGTTACCGTCACGCTATGTTACCGTCACGCTATGTTACCGTCACGCTATGTTACCGTCACGCTATGTTACCGTCACGCTGTTACCGTCACGCCATGTTACCGTCACGCTATGTTACCGTCACGCTGTTACCGTCACGCTATGTTACCGTCACGTTATGTTACCGTCACGCTATGTTACCGTCAAGTTATGTTACCGTCACGCTATGTTACCGTCACGCTATGTTACCGTCACGTTATGTTACCGTCACGCTATGTTACCGTCTATGTTACCGTCACGCTATGTTACCGTCTATGTTACCGTCACGCTATGTTACCGTCACGCTGTTACCGTCACGTTATGTTACCGTCACGCTATGTTACCGTCTATGTTACCGTCACGCTATGTTACCGTCACGCTATGTTACCGTCTATGTTACCGTCACGCTATGTTACCGTATATGTTACCGTCACGCTATGTTACCGTCACGCTATGTTACCGTCGAGTTATGTTACCGTCACGCTATGTTACCGTCACGCTATGTTACCGTCGAGTTATGTTACCGTCACGCTATGTTACCGTCACGCTATGTTACCGTCACGCTATGTTACCGTCACGCTATGTTACCGTCACGCTATGTTACCGTCCATCACCGTGTTTCCGTTCGTCCCGCCCCTCCGCAGACGTGGACGAGTGCCTCGACCCCGGCAACTGCGGCGACATGGCCTGCGAAAATTCGATCGGCAGCTTCCAGTGTGTGTCCCAGATCAACCCTTGTCCCGCCGGCTTCGTCTTCAACCCCAACATGCAGACCTGTGTTGGTGAGTGGATGCACAGCGAGCGATACTGGGACACTGTGTGATGAACATTTAGCACATTGGCTGAGAGTTGTATGTGTTGTACGTGCATTTAATCATGTATCAGCTGATGTGTATAACTGATGTAATTTATTTATATTTTAGATGTTGTTTTCTTCCACCACCGGTCGAGCGGTGTCGGTTCTACATATCCAATTAAAGGAAATAGTTCACCTTCAACATGGGATTTTGAACTGAAATAGCAGTTTTGTAGCCTGTGTTGAGAAATCCTTATCTGCAACTTTTCTTGGCTGAAAAGACTCTCCAGCCGAAGATATTTGACTTTTTGGCGAAGGAATGCGGCGCATATATGATATACCGTACCGTCTGAGAGTGCCAGCACTGTTCTGAGCATGCGCAGACCAATAACGCACACCATAACATTAATAATTTACGGCCTTCTGTCCTGAATTGGCGCGATGTAGGACCATTTTTGAAAAGAAAAAAAGAAACTGTATTAAAAAATATAATAAAATCGTGTTCTGAAAATTTTCCGAAGGTGAACTATTTCCTTTGAAGGGAGTGTGCCTACTCACATCGCTTAGTTGGGGTTATTGACACTGGTCTATAGAACACAATTTTCTGAATTGAACCATTACTTCATTTCTCCAGATTCACCCTAGTTGCTGAGATATTCAAAGACTCCAGGAATTTGCTTGGGAGCAAAAAGTTATCGGGTAGACTCCAGAGGGCTTCCGCTACTAGAAGCACTGCAACTATCGATTAAACTGCTAGCATATTGTTAGCGCCGGCCAATAGCAATTCAACAAAACAGCTCGTGCACGCTGATAGCAGCAGCCGAACAGAAACTGGACGGCCATCATGTTTTTCGATGATGTCCGTTTGGATGGTGGCCAATGGCCATTTTTTAAAGAAGATATCAATTTAGAGCTACGAAACTTGCACATAATAAAGTTCACAGTGGCAAGAACGTGCTGTGCAAAACTCGTCTTTCTATCTTGCATGATGTGACCGTAATTGTATTGTCTTATGTGCGCCGTTTTACATAACATCACCATAGTGGCGATCGTTTTTATAGATATCGAAACAAAAAACAAACAAAAAACAATATAAGTGAAAATTCAACTAAACGGGCTCCAGATGTGAATTTCATCATATACAACAATCAAACCAACAGCTACTTACCGTATGAAAAATATTTTTGACATTCCAAAACAGTAGGCACATTCCCTTTAAGGTCGAAAGATGATAATAACACTATTCCGGATGATCCACGAAAATAGAGCTTCAGCCTCTTCTGGACAAGGACTTGGGAACAGTTTCATACCCCTCTAACACATGCCTCGTAATTGTAAACTATACGCCCGTTATGGGGACCGGAACAAGCCCATACGACTAACCCTGCCCGATATGACCCGTCCCTGCCTCAGACTGTGACGAATGCCTCGAGGGCATGCGCCTGACCCCCGGTGTGCCCCGTCCCTACTCCAGACATTGACGAATGCTTGGAGGGTACCTCCACGTGCAACCCTGCCAAAGAGTTCTGCCTCAACACCCAGGGAAGCTTCACTTGTCAGGCTCGCCGCGGCCCCCGGGACTGCCCGGCCGGCTACAAGTACGATCAGACGGTGGCTAACTGTCTCGGTAAGTCTCACGGCGGCCGCTCGCGCTGCAGTCTAGTGTGGTGGTGAGGTTTGGTGGGTGGCTGGCGGGCCGCAGGATGGGGATGCAGAGGGGGGTGGGGGGGGGGGGGGGGGGAGTGGGGGGGAGGGGAGGGGGAGGTGTGAGGGGGAGCGTGGTGGTGTGTAGTATGTGTTTGGCGAGCGTACAGGGCTATATACGGACAATATAGTGTCGGTTGTGTTCGTAGTTAAGCGTGTGTCTGTGTTTCGGTACTGCCTTCGTCATTTATTTGGCACCTTTTCTATCCCGTGTCTGCACTCCTGTGTGTTATATGTACGTATCTGTACCGGCGCGCCTATGGCCATGTCTGCTACATCCCTGCAGCAACGTGTCCCAACCCGCCTGTCAGCATACTAAGCCAACGTCCCAACCCGCCTGTCAGCATACTAAGCCAACGTGTCCCAACCCGCCTGTCAGCATACTAAGCCAACGTCCCAACCCGCCTGTCAGCATACTAAGCCAACGTGTCCCAACCCGCCTGTCAGCATACTAGGTCAACGTCCCAACCCGCCTGTCAGCATACTAAGCCAACATGTCCCAACCCGCCTGTCAGAATACTAAGCCAACGTGTCCCAACCCGCCTGTCAGAATACTAAGCCAACGTGTCCCAACCCGCCTGTCAGCATACTAAGCCAACGTCCCAACCCGCCTGTCAGCATACTAGGTCAACGTCCCAACCCGCCTGTCAGCATACTAAGCCAACGCCCCAACCCGCCTGTCAGCATACTAAGTCAACGTGTCCCAACCCGCCTGTCAGCATACTAAGCCAACGTCCCAACCCGCCTGTCCGCATACTAAGCCAACGTCCCAACCCGCCTGTCAGCATACTAAGCCAACGTCCCAACCCGCCTGTCCGCATACTAAGCCAACGTGTCCCAACCCGCCTGTGAGCATACTAAGCCAACGTCCCAACCCGCCTGTCCGCATACTAAGCCAACGTGTCCCAACCCGCCTGTCAGCATACTAAGCCAACGTCCCAACCCGCCTGTCAGCATACTAAGCCAACGTGTCCCAACCCGCCTGTGAGCATACTAAGCCAACGTCCCAACCCGCCTGTCAGCATACTAAGCCAACGTGTCCCAACCCGCCTGTCAGAATACTAAGCCAACGTCCCAACTCGCCTGTCAGCATACTAAGCCAACGTGTCCCAACCCGCCTGTCAGCATACTAAGCCAACGTCCCAACCCGCCTGTCAGCATACTAAGCCAACGTGTCCCAACCCGCCTGTCAGCATACTAAGCCAACGTCCCAACCCGCCTGTCAGCATACTAAGCCAACATCCCAACCCGCCTGTCAGCATACTAAGTCAACGTGTCCCAACCCGCCTGTCAGCATACTAAGCCAACGTCCCAACCCGCCTGTGAGTATACTAAGCCAACGTCCCAACCCGCCTGTCAGCATACTAAGCCAACGTGTCCCAACCCGCCTGTCAGCATACTAAGTCAACGTGTCCCAACCCGCCTGTCAGCATACTAAGCCAACGTCCCAACCCGCCTGTGAGCATACTAAGCCAACGTCCCAACCCGCCTGTCAGCATACTAAGCCAACGTGTCCCAACCCGCCTGTCAGCATACTAAGACAACGTCCCAACCCGCCTGTCAGCATACTAAGCCAACGTCCCAACCCGCCTGTCAGCATACTAAGCCAACGTCCCAACCCGCCTGTCAGCATACTAAGCCAACGACCCAACCCGCCTGTCAGCATACTAAGCCAACGTCCCAACCCGCCTGTCAGCATACTAAGTCAACGTCCCAACCCGCATGTCAGCATACTAAGCCAACGTCCCAACCCGCCTGTCAGCATACTAAGCCAACGTCCCAATCCGCCTGTCAGCATACTAAGTCAACGTCCGAACCCGCATGTGAGGATACTAAGTCAACGTCCCAACCCGCCTGTCAGCATACTAAGCCAACGTCCCAACCCGCCTGTGAGCATACTAAGCCAACGTCCCAACCCGCCTGGGAGTATACTAAGCCAACGTCCCAACCCGCCTGTCAGCATACTAAGCCAACGTCCCAACCCGCCTGCCAGCACACTAAGCCAACGTCCCAACCCGCCTGTGAGCATACTAAGCCAACGTCCCAACCCGCCTGTCAGTATACTAAGCAACCCGCCTGTCAGCATACTAAGCCAACATCCCAACCCGCCTGTCCGTATACTAAGCCAACGTCCCAACCCGCCTGTCAGCATACTAAGCCAACGTCGTCCCAACCCGCCTGTCAGCATACTAAGCCAACGTCCCAACCAGCCTGTGAGCATACTAAGCCAACGTCCCAACCCGCCTGTGAGCATACTAAGCCAACATCCCAACCCGCCTGTCAGCATACTAAGCCAACATCCCAACCCGCCTGTGAGGCGTGAGCATTCTAAGCCAACGTCCCAACCCGCCTGTCAGCATACTAAGCCAACGTCCCAACCCGCCTGTGAGCATACTAAGCCAACGTCCCAACCCGCCTGTCAGCCTACTAAGCCAACGTCCCAACCCGCCTGTCAGCATACTAAGCCAACGTCCCAACCCGCCTGTGAGCATACTAAGCCAACGTCCCAACCCGCCTGTCAGCATACTAAGCCAACGTCCCAACCCGCCTGTCAGCATACTAAGCCAACGTCCCAACCCGCCTGTGACCTGACCTGACCTTTCCGCCGCGATCTCGCAGACGTGGATGAGTGCGATGAGGAGATTGACGGCTGCCTCCCCGAGTCTGAGGTGTGCCGAAACACACTCGGGGGATACGAGTGTGATATCAAGTGCGAGGAGGGCTTCGACTTCAGCGTGGCGGCGCGCTCATGTGTCGGTAAGTTCCGCCGCCGGCCGCGTGGCGGCGCTGCCGGCGCCCGCAGCCGTTTGACCCCAGACTAGTTACTGGATGGTTGCGCTGAAGGAATATGTGATTACTATACGAATTGCATTTGTATCATGGTCTTTAGTAAACTGTTGCTCTACCCACGGCTATAACGTTGTTATTTGAATGAAGATATACCCACCACCTAGCTAGTAAAACTATCGATTGTGACTAACTACCTTGTCACGCTTACTCGAGATGTGGACGAGTGTTTGGAGGGTCTGGATACCTGCCAGCGTGGCGAGACATGCGTGAACGAGCTGGGAGGGTTCCGGTGCCAGCTGAGGGCCCGCTGCCCGCCCGGTTACCGTCCCAGCCTCCTGTACGGCGTCGACTGCGAGGGTAACCAAAGACGGGCAGGCGGGAAGATAGCTACTGGGGGTAACCATGGCAGGGTAACCACTGGCATAACCTGTGATGGAATCTGAGGGCTAACTGCTAAAGGAAACCATCACTAGGTGCTTCTGGGTTACTACTTGGGTAACCACCGGGGTAACCAGAGATGGGAGCTAAGGGCTAGCTAATGGGATAACCACGGCAGGGTAATCAACGAGTGTAACCAACGACGGGAGCTGGGTGCTAACTACTAAGGTAACCACAGCAGTTTAACAATGGAAGAATAACCACGACAGAGTAACCGCGGGAGAGTAACCACAGAGGTAAATAGCGCCGAGAACTGCGGATTAATCACCCGAGTGACCAGCACCGGGAGTCTCGGATTAACCACCGTGGTAACCACGACAGGGTAACCAGCACCGATAACGGCCATACAACCCATGTGCAGGGCGAACTAACGGGCTGCTTTGCTTGGCGCCGACTGCCGGTCTACTTCGTATTGTACCGGAAACGACTTGTGCAATATTGTGTGATCCTGCTTTTAAGTCACTCAACACTGTATGTAACTTCCTTAACTCTATCAAAATCAATGCCAGCTGAGCATCTACGCAAACTAATCTAAGTAGCTCGTTTCTCTATACTTGACTATTGGATGGATGTTTTCATATGTTTGCTTACGACAGCGATACTTCACAAGAGTATCGTCGCCCGAGGTCGCCCAGTGCCAGCATGTCCTGTAATATCAAATATGTATATAACTATACCCCGATATTATCTGACGACTCCGGTCCGGCAGACATTGACGAGTGCGCCGAGCGGCTGCACAACTGTACACGCAGTCAGGGCCAGGTCTGCCAAAACACCGACGGAGGCTTCAACTGCATCGTCCGATGCGAGCTCGGATCCCGCTTCTCTGCCGCACAGGGTGGCTGCGCAGGTCTGTATATCGTGTAATCCTGGTGACCTCGGGCGACCTCGGGTGACCTCGGGTGACCTCGGGTGACCTCGGGTGACCCATATAGGTTCTACAGACTCTAATCCTTAGCTAAATGGGGAAATGCCCTCAGTTTCCATGTCATAAGTTTCAATACCGGTGTGCAGCATATGTTTACAACTGTTGTACCTACTCCAGCGTTCGCGTCCTCATTATCAAGGCCTGGACGAATTGTCTACCAGCTACGATTGCAGTATTTACCTCAAAGGCTGAAAATGGAACGGTAAAATCCTGCCTGTATCGCCAAAAATCAACCTATTCGTCCCAATGTACTTAACTAAATTCGGTATTTGTATTTACGATGACCTCTGCATTTGACCTGTCTCCCCGCCGACCTGTACCGCAGACGTTGACGAGTGTGCCGAGGGTACGAGCAACTGTACGGCGGCCAGCACCTGTGTTAACACGGAGGGAGGCTATACCTGCCGACCCAACTGTCCGGTCGGCTACCGCGCCAACCCCAGGTACTTACCACTGCTCGACGGTACCGATATGTTATCGATACCACTGCTCGACGGTATCGATATGTTGTCGATATCGATACCACTGCTCGACGGTATCTATATCGTAGTATAGCGATATCGATAGTATAACGATAACGATATCCATAGTATAACGATAGCGATATCGATAGTATAACGATAGCGATATCAACGATAATGATACCCATAACGGTATCGAGATATCAACGGTGATGGCGGTGATGTCAATCTGTCCCTGCCTTGCTACAACATAGCCTGGCTCATAAACTCGCCGTCTGCCCGAACAGTACCTAGACATTGAAGTGCTAGAACCCGATTAAGATTCTCCCGAGCATTATCGGATACAGTATGTTGGACTTCTTTCGCGAGAAGCGTTCTTTTCCGTCTATATGCTAACATTGAGGATATATGAGTAACATTTTCATTTAAACGTAAAGCAACTGTATGCAACGTCGTATATCTACTTACTAGTATGGTGGACGTTGATGGCAGTACCCTTCAATTGCTATGTATACGGGTAGTGGCCTATTTTGATCTCCGTTGTTCTGCTCTGACCTTGACCCTCCGCTGACCTGCCCCCAGTGGCGACTGTGACGACATTGACGAGTGTGCGGAGGGCACTGCGGACTGCCAGCCGGGCCAGAGCTGCCGAAACCAGCCGGGCTCGTTCACCTGCGTCACCAACACCACCTGCACGGCCGGCTACCAGTACTCCTACGTCAGCCGCAGCTGCGAGGGTGAGGAGCTGCGCCGGACACCGACTCGGGGGCGGGGGCGGGGGCGGGGGACGACTCTACGTCAGCCGCAGCTGCGAGGGTGAGGAGCTGCGCCGGACGCCGACTCGGGGGCGGGGGGCGGGGGACGACTCTACGTCAGCCGCAGCTGCGAGGGTGAGGAGCTGCGCCGGACGCCGACTCGGGGGCGGGGGCGGGGGACGACTCTACGTCAGCCGCAGCTGCGAGGGTGAAGAGCTGCGCCGGACGCCGACTCGGGGGCGGGGGCGGGGGACGACTCTACGTCAGCCGCAGCTGCGAGGGTGAGGAGCTGCGCCGGACGCCGACTCGGGGGCGGGGACGGGGGGACGACTCTACGTCAGCCGCAGCTGCGAGGGTGAGGAGCTGCGCCGGACGCTGACTCGGGGGCGGGGGCGGGGACGGGGGACGACTCTACGTCAGCCGCAGCTGCGAGGGTGAAGAGCTGCGCCGGACGCCGACTCGGGGGCGGGGGCGGGGGCGGGGGACGACTCTACGTCAGCCGCAGCTGCGAGGGTGAGGAGCTGCGCCGGACGCCGACTCGGGGGCGGGGGCGGGGGACGACTCTACGTCAGCCGCAGCTGCGAGGGTGAGGAGCTGCGCCGGACGCTGACTCGGGGGGCGGGGGCGGGGGCGGGGGACGACTCTACGTCAGCCGCAGCTGCGAGGGTGAGGAGCTGCGCCGGACGCCGACTCGGGGGCGGGGGCGGGGGACGACTCTACGTCAGCCGCAGTTGCGAGGGTGAAGAGCTGCGCCGGACGCCGACTCGGGGGGCGGGGGCGGGGGACGACTCTACGTCAGCCGCAGTTGCGAGGGTGAGGAGCTGCGCCGGACACCGACTCGGGGGCGGGGGACGACTCTACGTCAGCCGCAGCTGCGAGGGTGCGGAGCTGCGCCGGACGCCGACTCGGGGGCGGGGACGGGGGACGACTCTACGTCAGCCGCAGCTGCGAGGGTGAGGAGCTGCGCCGGACGCTGACTCGGGGGCGGGGACGGGGGACGACTCTACGTCAGCCGCAGCTGCGAGGGTGCGGAGCTGCGCCGGACGCCGACTCGGGGGCGGGGGCGGGGGCGGGGGACGACTCTACGTCAGCCGCAGCTGCGAGGGTGAGGAGCTGCGCCGGACGCTGACTCGGGGGCGGGGGCGGGGGACGACTCTACGTCAGCCGCAGCTGCGAGGGTGAGGAGCTGCGCCGGACGCCGACTCGGGGGCGGGGACGGGGGACGACTCTACGTCAGCCGCAGCTGCGAGGGTGAGGAGCTGCGCCGGACGCTGACTCGGGGGCGGGGGCGGGGGACGACTCTACGTCAGCCGCAGCTGCGAGGGTGAAGAGCTGCGCCGGACGCCGACTCAGGGGGCGGGGGGCGGGGGACGACTCGAGTCTGAGACTCAGTCAGATGCGGATGGCTGGAGGGGAGAGAAGTCATAATGAATATATGGATTGCTTTTTTGGTTGCTTCGAATTTATTAGAATATTTCCATTTGTATTAGAATCACTGAATTTCCAGTGCCACTACTCAACGGTGTTGAGCATCACTATTTGATCATCATCACTATTTTATTCTTCACTATTTGCCGAAAGCAAATTAAGTCGTCTATTTCTCATCAGGGCTGTATCGCCCATGCTTTAACCCAAGTTAAGTCGTGTATTCGTTATTACTGCATGCTTCAGAGTCAATTTCTTCTAGCAAGTATTTTATCACCATCATTGTTGCTCAGAAAAACACCGCGTACGCTACAGGCACTAGGATGCGTACACTGCCTCCGTTACAGTCACTGGGATATTACACTGCCTCCGTTACAGTCACTAGGATATTACACTGCGTCCGTTGTAGTCACTGGGATATTACACTGCGTCCGTTGTAGTCACTGGGATATTACACTGCATCCGTTGTAGTCACTGGGATATTGCACTGCGTCCGTTACAGTCACTGGGATATTACACTGCGTCCGTTACAGTCACTGGGATATTACACTGCGTCCGTTGTAGTCACTGGGATATTACACTGCCTCCGTTACAGTCACTGGGATATTACACTGCGTCCGTTGTAGTCACCTTGATAGTCACCTGTAGCGTAAGTTACCTTGATCTGTATCAATGAATGTCGATTTAAGCAAATATGTCAAAGACATACACATGTTTAAATATCAATATAAATACACGCACAAATGCAGGTAAGTCGAGACAAGCCGGGGCATAATAACACTGATACAAGCAAACCATTGCATACACACCAGCTGGTTGTGCTCGTATTAACACGCTGATCTTCCCTTGGCACTCTCCGCCAATATACCGCTAAGCAAGTGGAATATTTGGAGAAGTCGTTATACAAAAGCTAAACCCAGCGATGGCATTGACGGGCTATCATGACCGTGATGTACGCTGTTTACCGGAGAAAAATAACTCCCATGTCTGTACCACGCCGGCAGTGTAGCTGGGTAGCTCCTGCTGTCCTCCCCTCCTCCCCCCCCCCCCCCCCCCCACCCCTCCATCTGACTTAAACCCCGTCGCCCGTGCGGCAGACATTGACGAGTGCGCGGCGGAGACGCACGGCTGTAACCTGCGCACCACCACCTGCTCCAACACCGAGGGCAGCTTCAGCTGCGTCCCGCGCCGGCCGACACCCTGCCAGACTGGCTACCGCTTCAACGACTTGGTGCAGAAGTGTGCAGGTACGCTGCTCACTGGCGGGGCGGGGAGGATAAGCGGGTGAGTATTGTGCTGAATCATAAGGAGCGACCAACGGAAACCCATGACTGCGTGAGGCCTCCACCATGCATGGACTTGGTGAAGACAACTTGATCTTCTTGAAAATCGGGAGATGTGTCAATTTTCGGCCGATTTCAGTCGTTTTCGCTGGGCCATGGTCCGAGTCCATCTGGATCCGATCCGCCCATTGCTGAGCCACCTACTGATAATGCCCGAGTTGACTCGCCACTTATGGGAAAACGGCGGGTGTTCTGTTCGTAAGTGTTCTGTTAGTAAGGCTGTTGGACGAGAACGGCGAAACAGATAAAATGTGAACATACATGTTCAGAAATCATGTATGTTTTCTGACCTCTGACCATGTCGCCGTATGCTGGCAGACATAAACGAGTGTCAGGAGGGTACCGGCACGTGCAGTAAGGCGCTGGTGTGATCTGACATCTGACATGACCTCTGAGTCTGACCTGACCTCTGAGTCTGACCTGACCTCTGAGTCTGACCTGACCTCTGAGTCTGACCTGTCTGAGTCAGACCTGACCTCTGAGTCAGACTGGTTATTGATTCGACTATGATTGAATCGATTGAAATAGTTCAATCAAAATTCCTTGAATATAAAAACTAATCGATTCAGCACCATATTTTGTTTTTATTCATGAATCGTGATTGAATCAAAACTCGCATGAAATCAAGGCTGATTGAATCAGAAGATTTAACGATTCTTAACGATTCAAGTGCACATGGTAAATTGTGCAAATACAATGCAGTCCCAGTGGCTATATTCATATATACTGAAATATTATGGCTGTAACAATGTTTTAATCAGACTGGTTATTGATTCAATTTTTGGGAACGATTCGATAACGATTCATTTTAGAACCTGAATGATTAAATTCCCGTTCGATCCATGATTTTTTTGTTGTATAATTTATTCTTTCCGATTCAAAGAATCAATTTGGTTTTAATCGATTCACGTTTGATTCAACATGTATATATATATATATATATATATATATAT
>JAXIVJ010005458.1:2500-73859 GCA_036785665.1 Chirona hameri | reverse complement strand
TGAACTCTATAGCTCAATTAGATAAGAAATTATGAAACAGAAAAGTGCATATGACGTAAAATCATGGTACACCTGATGGTAATTTTTCTTCCAAAATTACTGGCGTCCCATTCCAAATTTGTCATGGTGAAATGGCTAACGCCCAGAGAAAGAACATGTTCCAATTCAAAGCAAAATGGAAGGTTACCGATTTTTTCGGAATTTAACATTTTACCGTATGCCATACTAACCATGTGTACACCTGAAGGCAATTTTCTTCCAAAATTACTGTCGGCCCATTCCAAATATTTCATGGTGCATGGGCTAACGCCCAGAGAAAGAACATATTACAATTTAACCCTATTTGTAACAGGCTCCTGGCTACCCCTATTTGTAACAAGGGGGGGGGGGGATTCCGCCCCCCGGAGATCTCGAGATCTACCAGTCCGATTTTCAAAAATGAAACGCGTTTGGTTCCCCTCAAAAACGATCTACATTTCTAAATAATATTTGTTTTTATAGGGGGGCAACAGGGGGGCAAAAACCACAAAATTTTAGTGGTATTTTTGATCCAACATAGCTTTCATATTTATCGACCGATTTTAGCACAATTAATACGAAACCGATAGAGATTGAATTGGAAATTGATATATGAGAGTGGCGTTTGAAAATTCCAAACATCATAGGCTGTGCAGGTCACTCAATATGAGGGTGAAGTAAATGCGTAATAAAACCATTTTTTGATGTTTTTTTAAAGAAAATGAAATGGTATGTGATTGTGACATTAGGCAAAACAATTAAAAAATCATATTTTTTGCCATAGGCGGTACCAGGTTTGTGAAAAAGGGGGCAAAATTGGGAAAAAATATTAACCGCAGACAAGTTGCTACCCAGCACTATAAATATGTTACTGATCGTAGATAGTTCCTTTTTGCATGTTGTACTTCATAATAGGCGTATCCAGGATCCAAACTGGGCGGCTCAATACCTTTTGGTAAGTATATTATCGCCTATTATGATACTAACTAGTCAACAGTGACTATTTCCACTTACAACTTCAATTAACATTGCTTACCCCCCTTTTACCCTACCTGGGACTCGCCTATTATCTTATAATCGTTCGTAGAGTAGCCTGTGGTGCGTGTTTCATCCGAAAACTACAGTATGTTATGTCATTGTACGCCCATGCCTCTTAGTTTCCTTGCAATAATATGACCCCCTTTCTTCCATTCCTGAGCGCGCCTCTGCAAAAAAAAAATCACTTTATTCCTTTTCCTGGCCTCAATATGTGCATATATAATTATAAGCTAACCGTCTATTGCGCCGTTATCGCTTGGTATATTCATCATCACCATGCCAGTCACCCCCTTTTCACATGCCTGAACTACGCCCCTGAAACCTCTATATGTAATAAAGTATGCAAATAATGGAAGCAGAAGCTATCTTTTACATCTTGATAACTATAAATGACCCTTACATTGCTCTATTTGCTTCCCCGCAAGCATTGAATACTTCCTGGAAATTCCCCCCTTTTCAAGCCCCTGAAACCGCCTCTGCCATGAAATTTTAATGATATTTCATTAACATCAACTAATTTGCACTTGTTGCAATCACCGTGAACCGATGTAACTCCCTCATACTTGAGGCAGTTACGAAGAAACCGTGAAGATGCATTTCCGTATTATCGCCAAATATCGCCCTCCGAACCCACCCAAAACTGTGCCCTGGAACCGCCTCTGTTCAGGTTAAGAACTCAAAATTTTTACTCTAAATGCGGAGTTCAATTCTATGAAAAGTCCCAAAATTTCATGGGTCTGCTCTCAGCCGTTCTGGAGATATCTGCGAAAAACATGAGGGGGGAGGGGCGGAATCCGCCCCCTGTTACAAATAGGTTAAGCAAAATGGAAGCGTAACGATTTTTTCGGAATATAACATTTTACTGTATGCCATATAACCATGTGTACACCTCATTTCGTCTACATATGGTTTATATGGCATTCGGTAAAATTTTAAATTCCGAAAAATCAG
Source organism: Chirona hameri (assembly GCA_036785665.1). Classification (NCBI taxonomy): domain Eukaryota; kingdom Metazoa; phylum Arthropoda; class Thecostraca; order Balanomorpha; family Balanidae; genus Chirona; species Chirona hameri. The sequence goes on along the minus strand of JAXIVJ010005458.1, from coordinate 71,852 downwards.
TACCCTTCGATTTTGCTTTAAACTGTAATATGTTCTTTCTCTGGGCGTTAGCCATGCACCATTAACAATTTGAAAATGGCCCGGACAGTAATTTTTGGAAGAAATTTACTTCAGGTGTACTATATGGCATACGGTAAAAAGTTAAATTCCAAAAAAATCATTACCCTTCGATTTTGCTTCAATTGTAATATGTTCTTCTTCTGGGCGTTACCCATGCACTATGGACAATTTGTAATGGGCCGACACTAATTTTGGAAGATCAAACGCGTCCTTGCTGGTACAAACATAATGACGCTGTTTTGAACTCGATAGCTCAATTATATAAGAAACTATAATCAGAAAGGTGCAAATGACTTAAAATCATGGTACACCTGTGGTAATTTTCTTCCAAAACTACTGACGTATCATTCAAATTTGTCATGGTGCATGGCTAACGCCCAGAGCAAAAACATATTACAATTTAAGCAAAATCGAAGGGTACCGATTTTTCGGAATTTAACATGTTACCGAACGACATATAACAATAAGTAGGACGAAATGAGCTAGAAAAATTATTTGGTATATCAATCAACGCGTCTTGCCGAAACAAACATAATGACGCTGTTTTGGACTCTACAGCTCAATTAGATAAGAAACTATAATCAGAGAAGTGTATATGACTTAAAAATCATGGTACACCTGATAGTAATTTTTCTTCGGAAAATTACTGGCGTCCCCATTCCCAAATTTGTCATGGTGTATGTCTAACGCCCAGAGAAAGAACATATTACAATTTAAGCACAATTGAAGGATATCCATTTCCTCCAAATTTAACATTTTACCGAATGCCATATAACCATGAGTACACCTGATGGCAATTTTCTTACAAAATTACTGTCGGCCCAATACAAATTTTGCATGGTGTATGGCTAACGCCAGTGGAAGAAGATATTACAATTGGAAGAAGATATTACAATTTAAGCAAAATCGAAGGGTAATGATTTTTCGTAATTTAACATTTTACCGTATGCCATATAACCATGAGTACACCTGAAGGTAAATTTCTTCCAAACTTACTTTCAGCTCATTCCAATTTTTAATGGTTCATGGCTAACGCGCAGAGCAAGAACAGATTACAATTTAAACAAAATCGAGGGTACCGATTTTTCGGAATTTGAATTTTACCGAATGCCATATAACCATGAGTACACATGGTGGCAATTTTCTTCCAAAATTACTGTCCGCCCATTCCAAATTTGTAATAGTGCATGGCTAACACCCAGAGCAAGAACATATTACAATTTAAGGAAAGTCGAAGGATTCCGATTTTTCGGAATTTAACATTTTACCGAATGCCATATAACATGAGTACACCTGATGGCTATTTTCTTCCAAAATTACTGTCCGCCCATTCCAAATTTGTCATGGTGCATGGCTAACACCCAGAGCAAGATCATATTACAATTTAAGAAAAATCGAAGGTTACCGATTTTTCGGAATTTAACATTTTACCGTATGCCATATAACCATGAGTACACTTGAAAGGTAATTTTCTTCAAAAATTACTGTCGGCCCATTCCAAATTTGTTATGGTGCATGGCTAACGCCCAGAGCAAGAACAAATTACAATTTAAGCAAAATGGAAGGGTACCGATGTTTCGGAATTTAACATTTTACCGAATTCCATAGAACCATGAGTACACCTGATGGCAATTCTTCTTCTACACTTACTTTCGGCCCATTCCAAATTTGTCATGGTGCATGGCTAACACCCAGAGCAAGAGCATATTACAATTTAAGCAAAATCGAAGGTTACCGTATACCATATAACTTATGGTTATATGGCATTCGGTAAAATGCTAAATTCCGAAAATCGGTACCCTTGGATTTTGCTTAAACTGTAATATGTTCTTTCTCTGGGCGTTAGCCATGCACCATTACAAATCTGGAATGGCCCAACAGTAATGTTGGAAGAAAATTACCTTCAATTTGTATTCATGGTTATATGGCATACGGTAAAATGTTAAATTCCGAAAAAATCTGTAGCCATCGATTTGCTTAAATTGTAATATGTTCTTGCTCTCGGTTTTAGCCATGCACCATACAAATTTGGAATTGGCGGACAGTAATTTTGGAAGAAAATTGCATCAGGCCTACTCATGGTTATATGGCATTCGGTAAAATGTTAAATTCCGAAAAATCAGTACCCTTCGATTTTGCTTAAACTGTAATAGGTTCTTTTGTTCTTTCTCTGGCGTTAGCCATGCACCATTACAATTTAGAATGGGCCGACAGTAATTTGGGAAGAAATTTACCTTCAGGTGTACTCATGGTTATATGGTTATATATCTTAGAAAATAAACACAAAACAAAATGTAAAATATGATGTGCGCTAAGTGTAGGCTCCTGCCCACCCGCTGTAACCGGCCACCCGAGACCGGATCTCAGTATATTCTACGGGGGCCGGCCGGGGGTGCGGGGTGCCGGACGAGTGCAGTGGGTCGGCGCTTCGCACGCCCGGTCGGTGGACCGCAGCGGGAGCGCCGCCCCGCGAGGGAAAGTGCGTATTAACGCGAGGTGGCGTGGGCGGGGGACATCCAGTTCGGATTTTTTTTTGGGTGTTGTGACCTGTGCAAAATAGTTGCAAATCTGTTGTGCAGCCACCCACCTTGAGCTATCCTGATTTAATTATCATCCTCTTTTCAAATCCCTTGTTTATCTTACATTCTGCATCCTTATTTTTGCCTACATTTTCTACATTTTCCTCACCATCATAGGATATGTAAATAGTTATGGAAATTATGCATATTTTTTGCCCACTATCACCTTAATATAGTCAGTCTCGGAATACCACCGGATGTTACTAGCTCTGCTATCTGTCCGATGGATCCCGAGGCATACTCCTTTACTAATCATCAGGTGGCGGGCTGTCCTGCAAGGGGAAAAAATAGCGGGAGTGGTGCGACCTAACGTGAATGAATGCCCACAAATCATTACCCTTCGATTTTGCTTCAATTGTAATATGTTCTTCCTCTGGGCGTTAGCCATGCACTATGGAAAATTTGTAATGGGCCGACACTAATTTTGGAAGATCAACGCGTCTTGCTGGTACAAACATAATGACGCTGTGTTGAACTCTATAGCTCAATTATATAAGGAAACTATAATCAGAAAGGTGCAAATGACTTAAAATCATGGTACACCTGCTGGTAATTTTTTTCGAAAATTACTGGCGTCCCATTCCAAATTTGTCATGGTGCATGTCTAACGCCCAGAGAAAGAACATATTACAATTTAAGCAAAATTGAAGGGTGTCCATTTTTCCAAATTTAACATTTTACCGAATGCCATATAACCATGAGTGCACCTGATGCAATTTTCTTACAAAATTAATGTCGGCCCATTACAAATTTTGCATGGTGCATGGCTAACGCCCAGTGGAAGAAGATTTTACAATTGAAGCAAAATAGAAGGGTAATGATTTTTCGTAATTTAACATTTTACCGTATGCCATATAACCATGAATACACTTGAAGGTAATTTTTCTTCCAAAATTACTGTCGGCCATTCCAAATTTGTCATGGTGCATGGCTAACGCCTAGATTACAATTTAAGCAATTTAAGCAATTAACGCAATGATTACAATTTAAGCAAAATGGAAGGGTACCGATTTTTCGGAATTTAACATTTTACCGAATGACATATAACCATAAGTAGACGAAGTGAGATAGAAATCTTATATGGTATATCAATCAGCACGTCTTGCTTAACCTAACATAATAACGTTGTTTTAAAGGATTATCCTAACCTAACAATTTATCTGAGATAAATTCTGATAAAAATATTGTGACAGAAAATCCATTATCTTTCGAACGCTTTTTTCGGCGCGTCACTAACTTTTTTAGTTATTGATATGTGGACGGTTATAGCAAGAGCACTCATATATAGCCGAAAGTGACTTGACTCCTAAAAAAGACCGATATACTTTCGATAAAGCTTGTCTCGGGCTATCTAACAGCATTTTTGACTTGTCGCTTCCTTGCGTGGTTTTCTAGATCTTAGGGGGTGGGGGCGAAAATCCCCCCCTTCCTCCCGGCAGTTCGTGGTTGGTGCGAACCCCGGCAGTGCTTGGGACACGGGTTAAGGCATTCCTCGCCCGTCTTCTGTTATCCACATATCTCTATATGACCTAGGATCAGATACAATTACTGCAATACATCATGTTACATACAATTATTGTCCTGTTCATGAAACATATTGTACAATATTAAAAATCGAAAATACAGCACGATTGGGAGATAGCTGCCCTTCATCGAAAAATCTGCGTCCCCCCCCCCCCCCCCCCCCCCCCCCAGTGAAAATCCCTTACCCTGCAATCCTTGGCCCTGCAAACGGTACTGTATGGCTGTTGCTATCAGCGCGCACGAGTTGTTTTGTTGAATTGCTATTGGCCGACGCTAAAGATATGCTAGCAAATTGTGATCCACATTTTGATATTAGCAATGCTACTAATGGTGCAGTAAGCCTTCTGGAGTCTACCCCGATCCGATAATTTTGTGATTCCATCTCGTTCCTGGAGTCTTTGGAATATCTCAGCAACTGGGGCGAATCTGGAGAAATGAAGTCGTGGTTCAATTCAGAAAATTATGTTTTATAGACCAGTGTCAATAACCCCAAGTAAGCGATGTGATCAGGCAGTAGGCACACTCCCTTTAACAAACTACTGGTAACGGAGGAAATGGTTTGAAAGTAGCAAGAGGCAGAACGACTTTTCCGCGCATAAATGGTTCCTGTGCATCTGGAGGAGCTTGTGGGGAGATGGCTTTGGGAGATAGTCCTGGCCTAGTCTCCACTATTAGCTCTTTGGTCTAGCAAGTTGGTCACCGCTGGGGCAGCTTTTATATGCCGATGTCCGCATCTTTGCGGTAGCATCGCCTTTTTAGGAACTCGGCAGACTAGCTAAACATGTAGCACGCTTGCAAGTTAACATTTTATGAAGGGAGTGGACCCTGTAGCTAGCAATTAGGTACCGCCAAGGAAAGCCTCTGCCAGGCATTTTCTTCAATTCATTTTCCTATTTTCCAAATTTGTATAAGCAATGGCGAAACTTTTGTCATGCACCGCGAAGCGGTGCGAAATTTTCCAGTTTTGTATTGTGAATAGCTTGGATTATGACTGCTGCAAAGGAAATTTGTACGATTACGAATAGACTCGAGCAAATGGGGAGGGGCGGGGGGAGGGCAAAAGATACGTTGACCCCCCCCCCCCCCCCCTGAAGCCCAAAGAGTGGGTCATGGCCCCCGTGCCCCCCCCCCCCCCCCCATGAGGCCGCCAGTGTCTTCATGCACCTAACATCTCTTTCTACAAGTCTTGTATGATGGAGAAAAGTGAGAAAACGCAAGTTGCTATGCGCAAGTTGCAAAATCCGTCACCAATAACATAAGGTTGGCTGCATTTTTATTTGTATGGTAGAGACTACGTACCGATGAGTGGTGAATCGTTCAATAACATTACGTCGATCCAAACTCGCGAAATTTCGAAGTATGAAAACAAATTGGTCTGTTTGTAGAGAAGGTATAACAAAATTGGACATTATCAATATATGTAGCGTTGGGGAATGACAGGGGGCATAGGGTTAGGGAGAGTGGGAGGGTATGATAGGGAACAAGGAGCTGGGCCGGATTCCGCTCCACTCTTGCGTGTGGAGGGAGGGGTACGTTATGGGGTGGGATAGCAGTGGAGGGATGCATTGTAGGGAGAGGGGAATGGAGAAGAAGGTAGAAGGAGGGATAGGGGTAAAGGAGGGTAGGGGAAAGAAAGAAGAGGGGGTTTTAAGAGAAAATAAGTCAAAAATCCTCTCCTCCGGCTGTAGTGGGAAGACTGCTGAGAAGAGATATGGGAGAGAAGACTCCATCCACTCCACCGGCTGTCATGGAAAACTGCTGATCCCTCTTGTCCTCTTCGTCAGCTCGACCTTCGGTGACCTGCAGTGACCTGCAGTGGCCTGCAGTGACCTGCAGTGACCTGCAGTGTTATGCAGTGACCTGCAGTGTTCTGTGGTGACCTGCAGTGACCTGCAGTGACCTGTCCGGCTCGTAGGTCCGCTAGAAGTGATGGGAGATGTAGAAACTGATGTAGAGATGTAGATGTAGCATAGCGTAGATGTAGACAGAGACAGATGTATGTATAGCGTAGCGTAGCAAGATCCCCTTCCGCGTACAAAACATCTGATGGTGCTTTTAAATTTTGAGAGACTGATCATCCTGGTCCATCGTATAGGCTGGTTCATCGACATGCCATTTCACTGCTCGAGGACGGGAGGCAGGGTCTCGCCCATGAGGGTGAGGACGATACAACGGGAAGGTGTAGGATTAGCGTCGGGTGTGACGCCCTGGTGACCATTGCTAACCTTCGTGATTCAGATCTTTCTTTAAAATCTTCAGTCGATTCGTAAGTTAGGTCATCCGTCTAGTTATCCCTCCCCATTTAACACCTGCTTAACTCCAAAACCTAATCGCCCACTTGTCGTATGCCAGCGTTGCTACGTTTTACTTACCTTCGAGTAATGATCCGTCCGGCTGTCCCTCCCAGTAGTGTCGGATGCCAGCTGGATGAGTGACTCCCAGTTAGGATAAATGTCCTCATCAATACGAAATCCTAGTAGCGCTCCGCTGAACGACAGCATTGCTGCGTGGGCCGCCCAGAATATATGTATTCAATGTAATCCGTCCGGTTCCTACTTTAGAAGGGAGCTAGTTTATCCATAGGACTTATATGAAACACCGACTACGCTTTACTGCCCGTCTTATCCTCTCTGTCCGGGAGAAGCTCCTATACCTACTGTCCGGGCCTCCGACCTGGGCTCCGCCGGACCTGGGTCCTCTATCCGGGCCCACCACCTTACCTTGGGCTCCGCCGGACCTCTGACCTCCATCCGGGCCACGACCTGGCTCCGCCGGACCAACTTTCACCGGCATCGACGGCGAGCTACGCGGATGTCCTTGCCTATATACCGACTGCGGGCGCCAGGGAATCTCTAGAGGAGATCTTCCCGTCTAACCTAGAGTGACTTCTGAGGCACGTCCGGCCTCCTCCTCCCTCTTATCCTTCCTCCCTCGCCCTCCTTTTTCTGCGCCAACCTATCATCCTCTGGCATTTGGCACCCGCAGTCTCGGACTTACTAATTGTAACCTCCCTGTGATATGCGGCCAGCCGATATCACTCGGTCTGGGCATAATTTTCCACGAGCACTTTCATTCACATGTTTCGCCACGCTGATAGATTTTCGATACAAGGATCGGGCACACAAGCCGTCATGCCTCTCCTCCAAGCTCCGATACTATTTAATCTCTGTCCTGTCCCTGTCCTGACCCACTGTTGCAGGGATCACACCTCCCTGTCCTGTCCTGTCCCACTGTTGCAGGATCACACCTCCCTGTCCTGTCCTGTCCTGACCCACCTGTTGCAGGGATCACACCTCCCTGTCCTGCCCCACTGTTGCAGGAATCACACATCTCTGTCCTGTCCTATCCCACTGTTGCAGAGATCACACCTCCCTGTCCTGTCCCACCGTTGCAGGGATCACACCTCCCTGTCCTGTCCTGCCCTGTCCTGTCCCACTGTTGCAGGGATCAAACCTCCCATCACTGTCCTGACCCATTGTTGCAGGGATCAAACCTCCCAGCACTGTCCTGACCCATTGTTGCAGGGATCACACCTCCCTGGCCTGTCCTGACCCATTGTTGCAGGGATCACACCTCCCTGGCCTGTCCTGACCCATTGTTGCAGGGATCACACCTCCCTGGCCTGTCCTGTCCCACTGTTGCAGGGATCAAACCTCCCAGCACTGTCCTGACCCATTGTTGCAGGGATCAAACCTCCCAGCACTATCCTGACCCATTGTTGCAGGGATCACACCTCATGGCCTGTCCTGACCCATTGTTGCAGGGATCACACCTCCCTGGCCTGTCCTGACCACTGTGGCAGGAATGTCACCTCCCTGTCCTGTCCATGTCCTTTTAGCTATCCTATTACGAAATCAATATCAGCGACGTTTCTCCAACTATGACTGAGTACTAACCGCTTTACAAGTTCTCTATCGGGGACGTAAAGTATATGACCCTTAGGTAATTTTCCTACATGGGAAACGTTGTCCAAAAAGAATCGCAACCAGAGATAACGTGCATATATCACAAATGACCCATTTCAATAAGCATCAGCTAGTAATCTCCTAAATATCACTTTTAAACTTCAATATAATCGGCAGTGCACCATCGCCAGAATAGATTCAAATAATTTAACGCTGTTTATAGTTGGCTAATAATAAGGCTTAAGTTACCACTTGGACTGTCAATATACAGGGACATCTAACATTACAGTTGTACCATGACGTTAACAAAAGGGAAGGCGTCGGCTGTAATGTCGTAAATCGCGAGCTGCTGGCTGAAGGTGTATTTTTAACAGACGGTTAGGAGACTCACAATATTAAGAAAGTTAATTTGACTGTTATACTTATCATCCACTGACTCGCAAGTATACGTCTGTTGCAGGTTGCTGCGCCCTTAGAACTTTTTACGGGCTGAACTAGTTATGGTTTGATCGATAATTCCAAAGAAGGTAATATAGACAGGGATTTAACGTTAACCACTCCGGATCAGCGGCACGAGTTTATCAGCGACAGAAACGAGGTCGCATTGACGGCCAAGGAATCGCATTTCTCATACACCGTCCTTAAACAATCGTCGGTAGGAAGCGGATGCCGGACCAATAGCTAATAGCGCATCGCCGATTATACATACGTAATCTTAGACAGACAATCCCCTGGCGGTAACTTACCAGTCTCCGATTTGTGTTGTCCCGCTCAACATAGAGCACACCTCTAAGCGACAGAATGAACCGATACTTTATAACCAATCGATGCCGTCTCAGTGATATGGTCCTTACATTTGTTATCCTTACCTGCCAAGCTAGAATGACGAATCTCTACCCAACCTCACTAATACTGTGTCTGGTAGTTGGGTTACCTGGCGTTTTAACCGTTCAGCGAAAGTTACCATTCCGTGATTCGAAATCGTCCACAACTCTGATACATAACGTTAAATTTACTGAAGCGGAAACGTACTTAATCATTAAACTCTGGCTTCTTGCTAAGTATTGCGAGCAAGACGAGAACGAATTAATCGAACCATTCAAACAACAATCGAAACATATCCTACTTATCTGCGGCTATACTGGCTTAATTCCTGCCTTACCTCATGCTGTCGGGGAACCGCATCGCTGTGTACATTTCCTTCCTTCAACGACCCTCTCGACTCCATCATGTCTCCTTTCCCACGTAAAATGTTACACAAATTTACAATGTTTATTTTAACTCAGCAACTAAACAAACGGTAGCGCAGTAAATAATCGTTTTTGGTACGTTCCCAATCAATTTACATGTTCAACCAATGATTCCTGTGAATCTCCGCCTAATATCACCAAAACCAGCACAGAACCGAATAATTGACTCGCTCAATCTCTAGTTTAGAATGCTAACTAAACTGCTCGTATTTACATGCGCCAATGCGCTAGGGCTTACGCCATGACCTCCTGCAACGCAGCGTGCTGGATTCCAAAGTACTACGGTCGCCTGGCATCACACCTCTAGTACAGCATCGGCTACACATAAATTTCTCCTGCCTTCCTAGGTCAAAAGTAGCGAGTCTGGACAGATGACCCAAATTACGTAAAATATCCCACTTAGTCTCTTATTGTTTAAATTTTGTAGTCACCGGACCTGGGCAGAATTTCGGGTAGGATCGGAGAGGATGAGCAGCTTCGTGACTTACTGTGATCTGCCGCCGTCGGCTCAGTTCTTGCCGTCTTCCTCTCTCTGCGGCTTGTCACCTCTGCTGTCTGCTGTCTTGTCTCCGCTGTCAACCCTGCCACGGCGGACGGCTGCCGCCGCCGCGCCGCGGGCAGCGCGCGTGCTGAGGTCCCGAAGTCGACTCCCCGGCCCGTGCGTCCGCTCCTGTCCGCTGCTGTCCGCTGCTGTCCGCTCCCCTCTGTGCGACGTTGCCTCTTTTCATACTCCGACCCGGCGGTGTCTTGCTCTGGGTGTGGCACACCCCCGTCTTCTGATTGGCCGATTCTTGCCGTCGACAATTTTGCACTTCTAGTGTATAGAGCTTCTTCAAACTTCTTAATGACCTTTCTTACTTAATTTTGTTCATAATATAATTGCTTCAAGTAATGCATATTTCTTCCACTTTCTTGTTTGCTTGCTATCTATGGCCACGCCCCTTTGCTTTGTTACTGCCATGTGTCTGGCGGCTGGTGCAAATATCTTTATATAAGTTTGATAAGAGGACTACGGCATCTTTATATAACCAGATAATTTTGGTTTCTTGATAATGCATCTTGCTGATAAAATAGTATTCTTCAATAATCGATCAGGTAGTCCTTTCAGTCATTGTATTCCAATTATTACGTCGTAGTATCGTTTTTAGATGACTTTCTTTTCATCCCTTTATTTTTCCAGCATGAAATGTTCGCCCTTTTTCAGCTTAACGAAACTCTTGACATGCTTAATTTTGTATCATTGCTTGGAGCTACGTTCAAGTTCAGTAGTTTCTAATGCTGCATTAACAATCGTTAAATATATATATATATATATATATATATATATATATATATATATATATATATATATATATATATATATATATATATATATATATATATATATATATATATATATATATATATATATATATATATGCCGGCGTCGATCGTATTTCCAATGTTATCCTTACTTGCAATTAGCTCTTCGCCCTTGTGATAATTTAAATTCTTCTTTTTAGACAATACTTCTGATTTTCCGTCTTACTCCGCGTATATCGTACACGTCATTTGTTCCGTAATAATTGACTGCGATTTTCTGTCACTTCGCATCAATAGTGTCGGTTTATCACCCGCATTTCTTCTCAACAACGATTCTTCCCTTACTTCAAACCCGTCTCTGTTGGCGCGCTACAGCTCTACACAGCTGTCCCTCTGCCTTTGGGCGGGCCGCCCTGGCTGTGCTGACTCATAGGACATAGAGGGGAGGGGGCGGGTTGATGTGGCAGCGCCGGTAGGGACGGTACTGGGGCCGGTACGCAAATGGGACTGGTACCATAATGGGTGTACCTGAGAGGCGTACACCCGGCTGGCGTTGCTCCCCGCCGTCGTCTCGCTTACTCGGCTGTTCTGGCGATGGCTGTGATGACTGTAGTTACTAGACTTGCAGTCTCGGGCTTCGGACCCGAGTTTTTGCATGTCTGGGTTGGATGCGAGGAGAGGGGGCGTCTGCCGCCAGCCGGCTCGGAATGTTTTGTCAGAGGAGTCAGGCCCGGTGCATTGGAACATGCTGAGAAGATGTACCACGCTACATATACAGCAAATGCATACGTCGTGAGTCGTGTCTGAAAAAGATGCTCGATCTCTCCTGATGGATAAAATTGCACATATATACGCAAAACTGTTGTTCCTTCCCATAACACCCACCGGAGCGCCCTGGCCTTACCCCCTTCACCCCCTTCCCCACGGCAGAACCGCCACCAACCAGAGAGCAGAGTCCGCAGAGGCGGAGCAGCCTCCCCCTCCCTCCCCTCCCCTCCCCCTCCACTTCGGCCGTACTATCGCACACCGCAGTACCGCCACCAACCAGAGAGCAGAGTCCGCAGGGGCGGAGCAGCCTCCCCCTCCCCCTCCCCTTCCCCTCCCCTCCCCTCCCCTCCCCTCCCCTCCCCCTCCCCCTCCCCTCCACTTCGGCCGTACTATCGCACACCGCAGTACCGCCACCAACCAGAGAGCAGAGTCCGCAGGGGCGGAGCAGCCTCCCCCTCCCCTCCCCTCCCCTCCCCTCCCATCCCCTCCCACTTCGGCCGTACTATCGCATACCGCAGTACCGCTGGTGTGACTGAGCTGGGCGGAGGCTGATATAGGCAGAGAACGGCACCGTGGTGGTGGGGCTGGTGGAACGTGATTCGATACACTGCAGGTGAGGGAAGTGTTTATTTTTATGAAATATGCAGCGTATGTATCAGTAAATTTGGATTTTGTAAACATTAATTAGACTATATTTGATAAACTTTGTCACTTTTTCTTCGAAATAACTTCTTCTGAATGTTCCTGTATTCAGAGACAGATTATACCATTGCATTTGCACACGGTGTCAGTAATGATGCAGTTGTGGCTATGGAACTTGCTATTGGAAGGTCCGGGAGAGGTTAAACTCGGTCATGATCTGACACCAACACACATTTCTTAATTTGTTTTCACATCCACCTTTTATTTTCTTGCACACATCACCGAACACAAATCAGCGAACCCACACACACAAAACACTTGAAACATTACAACAGACGAACATTCACGCATCCAAACAAACATTACAAACATCATAGGCGGCCCAGCCGCGAAGCTTCGCGTTTTACCGCGGCTCATCCCCGCGATGCGGCGCCCCCTCGCCACCGGCCCGACACATTTCTTAGTAACGTTCACGTTCTTGCTCTGCAGCCTTGCCACTGTGCTGGCCGCCATGCAGCCTCTGGTTGTGCTGCTCCTGCTACTGGGGGCATCCCTCGGCTCCGGCGACCCCGCCAAGCGCCTGTTGGACGAACGACCCAACTTTATCATCATGCTGATGGACGATGTAAGCTGCAGCACCGGCACTGCGCGGCGCCGCTTGCTCACAAGTTTGTTTGTGGACCGTATTATGTTTTGTTAGTTCTGAGCTTGCAAGGGTCAACGCGTGTAATTGTTTTTACAGTGCATATAGCGGTGGTTTCATGTTTTGGAAACAACAGCTCTATGTAGTTCTGCAGTAGATCAAGGTTACTGTGGTCATCTGTTCTGAGACCTTGGCAACGCTGTGCCATCCTGCCGGCGGGTATCTAGGTCATTTCCGGAATTTTCTGCAACCTAGTCTGTTTCAGGCTGTTTTGTGCATGTAGTGAACGAATGACAGTGTTTACTGTTCATTTAACTGCTTTAACATGTCGTTATAAACTCAGTCACAAAGTACGGTGTTACAGACGCGAATGATATTCAAACATATAAAAGCGCGATGTTCATTGATTCGTTGAGCGACGATTACGCAATAACAAGACGCAGTTAAATAGCTAAAATAATTCGAAAGATGTATCCAAATTATAATACCAAAAACCCTAAGGCCATTGGACCGATTGAAATTGATAACACTTTATTAATACATTTTCCATTTAAATATTGTTGCATCTCGCGAATACCAAAATTTACCTAACCATGTAGCAAACCTCAATGTTTTTTACCTCCGTCTTCGTTTGCCCAATAACCGTCTCGCCTGTGAAAAGATGGGGTACTGGTAACCGTCCCACCTGTGAACAGATGGGGTACGGATAACCATCTAGCCTGTGAAAAGATGGGGTACGGATAACCGTCTCGCCTGTGACCAGATGGGGTACTGATAACTGTCTCGCCTGTGACCAGAGGGGGCACGGATAACCACCTCGCCTGTGACCAGATGGGGTACTGATAACTGTCTCGCCTGTGACCAGAGGGGGCACGGATAACCATCTCGCCTGTGACCAGATGGGGTACGGATAACCATCTCGCCTGTGACCAGATGGGGTACGGATAACCGTCTCGCCTGTGACCAGATGGGGTACTGATAACTGTCTCGCCTGTGACCAGATGGGGTACGGATAACCATCTCGCCTGTGAACAGAGGGGGCACGGACAACCATCTCGCTTGTGACCAGATGGGGTACGGGTAACCGTCCCGCCTGTGACCAGATGGGGTACGGATAACCATCTCGCCTGTGACCAGATGGGGTACGGATAACCGTCTCGCCTGTGACCAGATGGGGTACTGATAACTGTCTCGCCTGTGACCAGATGGGGTACGGATAACCATCTCGCCTGTGAACAGAGGGGGCACGTATAACCATCTCGCTTGTGACCAGAGGGGGTACGAATAACCATCTCGCCTGTGACCAGATGGGGTACAGATAACTGTCTCGCCTGTGACCAGAGGGGGCACGGATAACCGTCTCGCCTGTGAACAGATGGGGTACGGATAACCGTCTCGCCTGTGACCAGATGGGGTACGGATAACCATCTCGCCTGTGAACAGAGGGGGTACGAATAACTATCTCGCCTGTGCCAGATGGGGTACTGATAACTGTCTCGCCTGTGACCAGAGGGGGCACGGATAACCGTCTCGCATGTGAACAGATGGGGTACGGATAACCGTCTCGCCTGTGACCAGATGGGGTACGGATAACCATCTCGCCTGTGAACAGAGGGGGTACGAATAACTATCTCGCCTGTGACCAGATGGGGTACTGATAACTGTCTCGCCTGTGACCAGATGGGGTACGGATAACCGTCTCGCCTGTGACCAGATGGGGTACGGATAACCATCTCGCCTGTAAACAGAGGGGATACAAATAACTATCTCGCCTGTGACCAGATGGGGTACTGATAACTGTCTCGCCTGTGAACAGATGGGGTACGGATAACCGTCTCGCCTGTGACCAGATGGGGTACGGATAACCATCTCGCCTGTGAACAGAGGGGGTACTGATAACCGTCTCGCCTGTGACCAGATGGGGTACGGATAACCATCTCGCCTGTGAACAGATGGGTACGGATAACCATCTCGCCTGTGAACAGATGGGGTACGGATAACCATCTCGCCTGTGACCAGATGGGGTACGGATAACCATCTGGCCTGTGAATAGAGGGGGTACGGATAACCATCTCGCCTGTGAGCAGATGGGGTACGGATAACCGTCTCGCCTGTGACCAGATGGGGTACTGATAACTCTCTCGCCTGTGACCAGATGGGGTACGGATAACCATCTCGCCTGTGACCAGAGGGGGCACGGATAACCATCTCGCTTGTGACCAGATGGGGTACGGGTAACCGTCCCGCCTGTGACCAGAGGGGGCACGGATAACCATCTCGCCTGTGAACAGATGGGGTACGGATAATCATCTCGCCTGTGAACAGATGGGGTACGGATAACCGTCTCGCCTGTGAACAGATGGGGTACGGATAACCGTCTCGCCTGTGAACAGATGGGGTATGGAGACCTGGGTGTGATGGGTGAACCGAACAGAGAGACTCCGAACCTGGACCAGATGGCGCGGGATGGAGTGCTGTACCCTGAGTTCTACACTGGTGCCGCCATCTGCTCACCATGTGAGTGCTTCTTACAGTATGGGTACTCACTACTTACTGTCTTATCTAGGGCAGTACATGGTGTATTATATTTGGGTCGGTGTGGTGAATGTGTATTTTTGCATCATCTGAAAGCGAAGGAACAAGAGAGGCTTTGAATCGCACATATGTATAAATAATCACATGCTTTGGGGTTCACTTAAAGGAAATAGTTCACCTTCGACATGGAGTTTTGCACTGAGATAGCAGTTTGGTAGCCCGTGTTGGGAAACCCCCTATCTACAAGTTTTCTTAACTGAAAAGACTCTCCAGCCGAATATATTATATTTTTGTTGGCGAAAGAATGCGGTGCTTACGAAAGAATGTGAATACGATAGCCTGGGCAGAGGCTATACAATCAGACAATCAGCTTGCATACTGTGCTAGCAAGCGAACCGCCGACCGCCGCGCCGGTTGGCACTTCTCTATTGCGAGTCTATCCTCACGCGACTACTTTCGAATCTGATTGGTTGAGCCATTTTTTTTAAATTCACGTGACGTGAGGACTCTGACTCAGAGAGTATGTATATAGTTTGCATACAATTAATAATGTACGACCTTCGGTCCTGAATCGGCGCGATGTATGGCCATTTTTGACAATATAAAAGTAAATTGTATTTCAAAATATAATCAAATCGTGTTTGGAGAAGACAATTCAAGGTGAACTATTTCCTTTTAACACTTCATTCAGAAAGCTATCATGATATCGCACCTCATCCATTCCGAGCAGTTTTTATAGCGCACTTGGCTGGTCTTGTCCGTTTCATTCTAGTTATGACCGGTGAAGATGACAGCTATAATGTAGCTTAGCAAAACACTTACTTATACAGACGAAACTTTTTTAAAAATAATACACGCAATGTAGAACATATACCTATTGGGTCATTCCACGCCAAATCGCACACAAAGGGCGGTTTCGTACCCGACCGTTTCCGATTTGGATAAAAATTGGTACACCTGTAGTGTCAAGGGGAAAAAAACAGACCAACCCAATTTTAGGTCGAGGTGACCTCAACGGTCATATTTAGAGGTCATCAAAGGTCACGATTTTTTTTTGCGTATCAATCGAACTCTATATGTTTTATACTAATAGACTTAGCGGAATAAAACTGATAGAAGTGCTCCACAGGGTTGGACCATTTGGAAATAGGGGTAAAAATCTACATGACCTCAATTTGACCTTTCACCTGACGAGGCAAAATCATAAGATGTATTTTTCTACAAGTTTGCCTGCTAGTAACTAGTCCAAACCTGGCAGAATTAATGAACGTAACATCCTCTAAGAATGTGCAAAAAAGAATGGCGGAGACTTTTCACTTTTTGAGATACCGCCCTTTGAGTATGGCAAGGAAGTGAAACGGAGCAATGCCCCGAGGCTATTCTCATGTCGCTTGCCATAATGTCGGTTTCTTTGGTCCGATTGACGTCCAATTTGGTGGGTAGCTTCCGGTTGACGAATTCAATAACTTCCCGAGTTTTCAGCTTGACATGACCTCGCATAACCTAGCATGACCTAGGAATAGTGTATTGCCGATAGATACGTATTACCTATAGGTAATACGATGTTTTATAGATGTTGAGGAGCATAACACATATGCACAGGTGTTAACAGGTGGCATTTATGGTTTCCATTGAGAGTATGACCCCGGATGACCTTTTCAGAGGTCAACCGAGGTCACTGACCTTTCATGACCTGATATTATATTTTTGGCCTCTGGGGGTTTCTAGGACATTTTAGGATGCTGATTTCAAATTTATAATCCATTTTATATAATTATATGTATAATATTATGAAAAATATGGGTGCCAATTTGAAATCGGCGTCACAAAATGTCCTAGAAGCTATCAGAGTCCAAAAATGTAATCTCAGGTCATCGGAGGTCAGTGACCTCGGTTGACGTGTGAAGTGCATGACCCCAGTGGAATATACAATTATGTCAAATAGATTCTACATTTGAAATCAGCATCCTAAAATGTCCTAGAAACCTCCAAAGGCCAAGCATATAATCTCAGGTCATCAAAGGTCAGTTGACCTCTGAAAAGGTCATCCGGGGTCATACTCTCAATGGAAACCATAGATGCCACCTGCTAACACCTGTGCATATGTGTTATGCTCCTCAACATCTATAAAACATCGTATTACCTATAGGTAGTACGTATCTATCGGCAATACACTATTCCTAGGTCATGCTAGATCATGCGAGGTCAGGTCAAGCTGAAAACTCGGGAAGTTATTGAATTCGTCAACCGGAAGCTACCCACCAAATTGGACGTCAATCGGGCCAAAGAAACCAATATTATGGCAAGCGACATGAAAATAGCCTCGGGGCATTGCTCCGTTTCCCTTCCTTACCATACTCAAAGGGCGGCATCTCCAAAAGTTAAAAAGTCTCCGCCATTCTTTTTTGCACATTCTTAGATGTTACGATCATTTATTCTACCAAGTTTGGACTAGTTACTAGCAGGACAACTTATAGAAAAATACATTGTATGATTTTAACCTCGTCAGGTCAAAAGTCAAATTGAGGTCACGTAGATTTTTACCCCTATTTCAGAATGGTCCAACCTGTGGAGCACTTCGATATTAGTTTTATTCCGCTAAGTCCATTAGCATAAAATATATAGGCGTTTGATTTATATAAAGTACGCAACAAATCGTGACCTTTGATGACCTCTAAATATGAAATAAAAATTGAGGTCACCTGGACCAAGAAGTGGGTGTGTATGTTACTTTCACTTGACACTACAGGCTTACTAATTTTCATCAAAATCGGAGGGGGGTCGGGGAATTTCTTGTGCGATTTGACATTCCACGTCAAATCGCACAAGAAATTCCCTTCATCTGAGCCATTTTGTAAACGATGTTGCCCTTGCTGGACTATGTACAATCGGGTTGTTGGGTCGAAATACTCAACCTCAAGTTAGCCGTCTTCGTGCAAGATCCTTCACAGTGAGTCTGTGGCTGAAAGTGAAGAACGTGCCCCTCTTCGACAGCTCGAGCAGCCATGCTCACAGGACGACTTCCTGTTCGGAACGGCTTCTACTCTACCAACAACTTCGGACACAACGGTATGTGTTAGGACTTTTGGGGTAGGCATGCTGATATCAACTGAGCTGAGTGAAGTGGAAGTGTTTTTCTTCAAATCCCTTGTGTGTTATGTATTCTATAAATATGATATTCCATGGCTTCCATTTATACAAGCAAGTCGGACTGCACACGATTTCAGATCGGCATTCTGTCGCAGATTTGTATCTCGCAGGTCATCGTCGTGTTTCGCCACCCTCTGTCGTGGCTCGGACTTTATTACCTGAGCACATCTTGTCCTTGACTTTTGCTTTGCCTCTGATCAGAAATTGAATACCTTTCAGCGTACACACCTCAGGAGATTATGGGAGGAATAGCCGACTCTGAGATCCTTTTGCCCGAGCTACTGAAAAAGGCAGGGTATACGACGTCTCTAGTTGGCAAGTGGTAAGCGAACTGTTGAAACTTTGTGCCATCATAATACGTAATTACACAAACAAACAGGACATGTAATAATTTGTGAGTCGTGTTAATTTCTGTGAATTCTATGATTTATTTATAAATATCTCACATGTTAATATATAAATAAAATATCCGACCATGCATCAGGACAGCTTGTTTCGTACAATGATATATTTCTGTAACGTTACCGGGAAAATAAAGAGCAGAGGTTTTAAAGCAGCCTTACTTAGTTTCCTGTTATAGTTCGTGTTCTGATTATCTCTCAAGACTGAAGAAGGATACCGCTCTGCCAATTACTATGCCTTATCAAATTAACACCCGCAATATGACAAGCATGCGCGCTGACCCGGCCGGCAGGCATCTGGGTCACCGTCCTCAGTACCATCCGCTGGATCACGGCTTCGACACGTGGTTCGGAGCTCCAAACTGCCACTTCGGGCCGTACAACGACAAGGACACGCCCAATATCCCCGTCTACAGGGATCGTAACATGATGGGACGGTACGCACGGGAACAGGCCGCAAGTGTACACAATGCGTGAGGTGACGCTTTTAACCCGCCATTGACTGAAAGGAGGGGGGTGGGGGGGGGGGCTTAATGCCCCCTGATGAATGTTCGTAATATCTCACAAACCAATAGGGCTATCAACATGAAACTTCGGATACCTTCTTCCAAATCACGTTTACGTGTTCTGTGAAAAATAAAGCAATTTCGTCTTAAAATTTCGAGTTATAGCGAATTTAGTGGCGTCATTTTGGTTTTTGACCACCAACAATTCAAAAAGTTTTTTTTTTTGGAAAATGCCCATTAAATCAAATTTGTCAAAGATATTCAAAAAGCCGGAATATATGTCAGAGAACCACATATGGTAAACTATCATACCACATTTCAGAATGATATCACCATTTTTGACTGACTTATGGCATCTAAAGTATGGGTAACTCATGATGTCATATTTACAAATTGTGATTTTGAGATTTTATAGACCAGATACAGACGCATGAACGGCATCAGTGTTTTTCTGAGACAAAACTGGTCTAGGAACGTCACTGATGTATTCATATTTATCAATTACAGTTTTTGACCTTCATTGACCTGAACTTGACCTGAACTTGACATTAACTTCACGTAAATGAAGTCAGGTGTATGTATGCATGTATTGACAGTAAAAACACTCTCCGATGCATACAACAACTATTCTGAGTGTCGCGTCATGGTTAAAAGGTAGAGACATGTTAACAACGACACTTAGCAACATGCATACTAGAAACTAAAATACACTCCATGATCATACACACACTCACACAGCGACCGACATAAACATACACGACATCCATCATACACCATGTAAAAGATCACCGAGCTGACGTTTAAAAGATGGTAAAGACGCCTCACGCAGGTCGGGCGGCAACGCGTTATAGCGCTGCGCTACACTGTATAAAAAGCGTCTCCTTGACTGTTATTGATATCCCGTAAATGTCTTAACCAACCGTTAACCAAAGGTGGTAAAATGACTATCACTATCGAAATTATACGTGGAATACCCCTAAAACATGTGTTGCATGACTTTCGTAGCTATTTTGAGCATAGTGACCTTTTGTGACCTGTCCTTGACCTTGATCTCGGCCAACAATCTCACTTTAGCTCATGCGGGATGTGTATCATACCTTTGGCAGCACTTGGGGTGATCATGGTTGTAATCGAAGGCTTTTGATGGAAAGCATCGCCCATAAACTAAAATACGGCGATTTTGCCTTTGACCTGACCGTGACCTGACATTTGATCGCACTTCGAAATTTTTGAGAATGTTGTAGATTGATCTTATTGAGAGCTTTCTAATTCTGCCTTGTGCGTCTCGCTGGGATCATTGGTTCGGAAGATAACCAGGGGGTGGGGGCGTTTAACGCCCCCCCCCCCAACCCCAGTCAATGGCGCTCGGCTGAGACCCCAGCCAATGCCGGGTTAAACGCTTGTGCACGTGACGCTTAGCGGTCTTCGGCAACGAATGTAGTAAGAAGACTGGGGTGAGGTCGGTTGGTATTTTTTGGCAAGCGTGAGCAGGATTTTATGGTGAAGCAGTGTTTTGTCTTCTTCAAAATCAAGGTAGTTAATTTGTTTTTGTTTAATTAGCTTCATATATTTCACACACACGAGTACGTAATTGTTATGTTTTTGTTCATGTTATACCTTTTTTAAGTTCAAATTAGGCACCAGGATTGCACATGTAAATAACGACGGGTCACGTTATTGTTCTTCTTCTAAACTTCTAGATACTACGAGGACTTCAAGATTGACCGAAAGACGGGCGAATCGAACTACACTCGTCTTCTGACGGACGAGGCCGTGAGTTTCCTGGAGTCGCAGGTCAACCAGTCGGCCCCGTTCTTCCTCCTCTGGACTCCTGACGCGTCACATGCCCCGCATTACGCCTCGCAAGAGTTCTTCGGCAAGAGCAGACGAGGTCAGTCGACACTGGCGCCCACTATCGGATAAGAGATGTCACGGCAGTTACGGTTGGTTAAGACATTTACGGGGTGTCAAGAACAGTCAAGGAGGTTCAATGGAGGTCAAGAATGGTCAAATAAGAAAGGCAAGAATTTTATTTTAGAATTTAATAGAGAATTAGATAGTAGACATTTATAATTATAATAATTCATAATTCAATTTTAGAACAAGTAAGGGGGTCATACGAAATCAACGCCGACCAGTCGTGTAGTTCGGTTTGCCCGTCCCGGTCCGTCATTCAGTTGGTCAATACAGGAAAAGTCAGTTGGTGTGTAATCAAAGTAAATATTTTGCAATTGAGCTTAGTGAAGCGCAATTCACCACAAGGCCAGAATTGCGATCACCAAGGATTTTATATCCATCATTTCAATTCACCTGGCGTTAGACACAAGAAAAAAACGCACACATTTAATGCTGCCTGACTCGGGCCGGCAGGACTGTATGGCAACGCTGTGATGGAGTTGGACCACAGTGTGGGACGAATTCTGAACACCCTGCGCGACAACAACCTCTCCAACACCCTCGTCTTCTTCTCGTCCGACAACGGCGCCGCGCTGGTGGACAAGGGACACGGTAGGTCAACTCCGCTGATCTCCTCCGACAACGGCGCCGCTCTGGTGGACAAGGGACACGGTAGGTCAACTCCGCTGATCTCCTCCGACAACGGCGCCGCGCTGGTGGACAAGGGACACGGTAGGTCAACTCCGCTGATCTCCTCCGACAACGGCGCCGCTCTGGTGGACAAGGGACACGGTAGGTCAACTCCGCTGATCTCCTCCGACAACGGCGCCGCTCTGGTGGACAAGGGACACGGTAGGTCAACTCCGCTGATCTCCTCCGACAACGGCGCCGCTCTGGTGGACAAGGGACACGGTAGGTCAACTCCGCTGATCTCCTCCGACAACGGCGCCGCTCTGGTGGACAAGGGACACGGTAGGTCAACTCCGCTGATCTCCTCCGACAACGGCGCCGCTCTGGTAGACACGGGACACGGTAGGTCAACTCCGCTGATCTCCTCCGACAACGGCGCCGCTCTGGTGGACAAAGGACACGGTAGGTCAACTCCGCTGATCTCCTCCGACAACGGCGCCGCGCTGGTGGACAAGGGACACGGTAGGTCAACTCCGCTGATCTCCTCCGACAACGGCGCCGCTCTGGTGGACAAGGGACACGGTAGGTCAACTCCGCTGATCTCCTCCGACAACGGCGCCGCGCTGGTGGACAAGGGACACGGTAGGTCAACTCCGCTGATCTCCTCCGACAACGGCGCCGCTCTGGTGGACAAGGGACACGGTAGGTCAACTCCGCTGATCTCCTCCGACAACGGCGCCGCTCTGGTGGACAAGGGACACGGTAGGTCAACTCCGCTGATCTCCTCCGACAACGGCGCCGCTCTGGTGGACAAGGCACACGGTAGGTCAACTCCGCTGATCTCCTCCGACAACGGCGCCGCTCTGGTGGACAAGGGACACGGTAGGTCAACTCCGCTGATCTCCTCCGACAACGGCGCCGCTCAGGTGGACAAGGGACACGGTAGGTCAACTCCGCTGATCTCCTCCGACAACGGCGCCGCTCTGGTGGACAAGGGACACGGTAGGTCAACTCCGCTGATCTCCTCCGACAACGGCGCCGCGCTGGTGGACAAGGGACACGGTAGGTCAACTCCGCTGATCTCCTCCGACAACGGCGCCGCGCTGGTGGACAAGGGACACGGTAGGTCAACTCCGCTGATCTCCTCCGACAACGGCGCCGCTCTGGTGGACAAGGGACACGGTAGGTCAACTCCGCTGATCTCCTCCGACAACGGCGCTGCGCTGGTGGACAAGGGACACGGTAGGTCAACTCCGCTGATCTCCTCCGACAACGGCGCCGCGCTGGTGGACAAGGGACACGGTAGGTCAACTCCGCTGATCTCCTCCGACAACGGCGCCGCTCTGGTGGACAAGGGACACGGTAGGTCAACTCCGCTGATCTCCTCCGACAACGGCGCCGCGCTGGTGGACAAGGGACACGGTAGGTCAACTCCGCTGATCTCCTCCGACAACGGCGCCGCGCTGTTGGACAAGGGACACGGTAGGTCAACTCCGCTGATCTCCTCCGACAACGGCGCCACGCTGGTGGACAAGGGACACGGTAGGTAAACTCCGCTGATCTCCTCCGACAACGGCGCCGCGCTGGTGGACAAGGGACACGGTAGGTCAACTCCGCTGATCTCCTCCGACAACGGCGCCGCGCTGGTGGACAAGGGACACGATAGGTCAACTCCGCTGATCTCCTCCGACAACGGCGCCGCGCTGGTGGATAAGGGACACGGTAGGTCAACTCCGCTGATCTCCTCCGACAACGGCGCCGCTCTGGTGGACAAGGGACACGGTAGGTCAACTCCGCTGATCTCCTCCGACAACGGCGCCGCGCTGGTGGACAAGGGACACGGTAGGTCAACTCCGCTGATCTCCTCCGACAACGGCGCCGCTCTGGTGGACAAGGGACACGGTAGGTCAACTCCGCTGATCTCCTCCGACAACGGCGCCGCTCTGGTGGACAAGGGACACGGTAGGTCAACTCCGCTGATCTCCTCCGACAACGGCGCCGCGCTGGTGGACAAGGGACACGGTAGGTCAACTCCGCTGATCTCCTCCGACAACGGCGCCGCGCTGGTGGACAAGGGACACGGTAGGTCAACTCCGCTGATCTCCTCCGACAACGGCGCCGCTCTGGTGGACAAGGGACACGGTAGGTCAACTCCGCTGATCTCCTCCGACAACGGCGCCGCTCTGGTGGACAAGGGACACGGTAGGTCAACTCCGCTGATCTCCTCCGACAACGGCGCCGCTCTGGTGGACAAGGGACACGGTAGGTCAACTCCGCTGATCTCCTCCGACAACGGCGCCGCTCTGGTGGACAATGGACACGGTAGGTCAACTCCGCTGAGGGAGGAAGTTCCCCAACGTATGACGGCGCCGCGCTGGTGGACAAGGGACACGGTAGGTAAACTCCGCTGATCTCCTCCGACAACGGCGCCGCGCTGGTGGACAAGGGACACGGTAGGTAAACTCCGCTGATCTCCTCCGACAACGGCGCCGCTCTGGTGGACAAGGGACACGGTAGGTCAACTCCGCTGAGGGAGGAAGTTCCCCAACGTATGACGGTGCTGGCTGAGGCTTCAGAACTCGGAGAAATGAAGACTCGCGATCAAATCAAATGACTGAGGTTATGTCCCGTTATTTAAAAAAGTAAACTGATGCGGGTGAGCAGTGTGCCCGTGTCTGGTTCATTAATTGCATGTACCTAGGTATGTGTGAATATTGTCATTAGCCATGAACAACGTATGATGCAAAAACTTCAGTACCTACTTATACATAAGTTGTCGTTTGCATTATCTCCTATAGGACATACTGCAACCCCATTTTGCCAGAAAAGTCGTAGCCGCCACTTTTCACATCTCTCGGTTTTGTCACCAGGTGGCAGCAACGGCCGTCTTCTGTGTGGAAAACAGACGACGTTCGAGGGAGGATTCCGGGTACCCACCATTGCCTGGTGGCCAGGGAAGGTGGCGCCAGGGACAGTCAGTCACCAGGTCAGTGACCTGAGGTCAGAGGTCAACTGCAGTCTGGTGGCCAGGGAAGGTGGCGCCAGGGACAGTCAGTCACCAGGTCAGTGACCTGAGGTCAGAGGTCAACTGCATCCTGGTGGCCAGGGAAGGTGGCGCCAGGGACAGTCAGTCACCAGGTCAGTGACCTGAGGTCAGAGGTCAACTGCAGTCTGGTGGCCAGGGAAGGTGGCGCCAGGGACAGTCAGTCACCAGGTCAGTGACCTGAGGTCAGAGGTCAACTGCATCCTGGTGGCCAGGGAAGGTGGCGCCAGGGACAGTCAGTCACCAGGTCAGTGACCTGAGGTCAGAGGTCAACTGCATCCTGGTGGCCAGGGAAGGTGGCGCCAGGGACAGTCAGTCACCAGGTCAGTGACCTGAGGTCAGAGGTCAACTGCAGTCTGGTGGCCAGGGAATGTGGCGCCAGGGACAGTCAGTCACCAGGTCAGTGACCTGAGGTCAGAGGTCAACTGCAGTCTGGTGGCCAGGGAAGGTGGCGCCGGGGACAGTCAGTCACCAGGTCAGTGACCTGAGGTCAGAGGTCACCTGCATCCTGGTGGCCAGGGAAGGTGGCGACGGGGACAGTCAGTCACCAGGTCAGTGACCTGAGGTCAGAGGTCACCTGCAGCCTGGTGGTCAGGGAAGGTGGCGCCGGGGACAGTCAGTCACCAGGTCAGTGACCTGAGGTCAGAGGTCACCTGCAGCCTGGTGGCCAGGGAAGGTGGCGCCTGGGACAGTCAGTCACCAGGTCAGTGACCTGAGGTCAGAGGTCAGAGGTCACCTGCAGTCTGGTGGTCAGGGAAGGTGGCGCCGGGGACAGTCAGTCACCAGGTCAGTGACCTGAGGTCAGAGGTCAGAGGTCACCTGCAGTCTGGTGGCCAGGGAAGGTGGCGCCGGGGACAGTCAGTCACCAGGTCAGTGACCTGAGGTCAGAGGTCAGAGGTCACCTGCAGTCTGGTGGCCAGGGAAGGTGGCGCCGGGGACAGTCAGTCACCAGGTCAGTAACCTGAGGTCAGAGGTCACCTGCAGTCTGGTGGCCAGGGAAGGTGGCGCCGGGGACAGTCAGTCACCAGGTCAGTGACCTGAGGTCAGAGGTCAGAGGTCACCTGCAGTCTGGTGGCCAGGGAAGGTGGCGCCGGGGACAATCAGTCACCAGGTCAGTGACCTGAGGTCAGAGGTCACCTGCAGTCTGGTGGCCAGGGAAGGTGGCGCCGGGGACAGTCAGGGACCAGGCCAGTGACCTGAGGTCAGAGGTCACCTGCAGTCTGGTGGCCAGGGAAGGTGGCGCCGGGGACAGTCAGTCACCGGGTCAGTGACCTGAGGTCAGAGGTCACCTGCAGTCTGGTGGCCAGGGAAGGTGGCGCCGGGGACAGGCAGTCGCCAGGTCTGTGACCTGAGGTCAGAGGTCAGAGGTCACCTGCAGTCTGGTGGCCAGGGAAGGTGGCGCCGGGGACAGTCAGTCACCAGGTCAGTGACCTGAGGTCAGAGGTCACCTGCAGTCTGGTGGCCAGGGAAGGTGGCGCCGGGGACAGTCAGTCACCGGGTCAGTGACCTGAGGTCAGAGGTCACCTGCAGTCTGGTGGCCAGGGAAGGTGGCACCGGGGACAGTCAGTCACCAGGTCAGTGACCTGAGGTCAGAGGTCAGAGGTCACCTGCAGTCTGGTGGCCAGGGAAGGTGGCGCCGGGGGCAGTCAGTCACCAGGTCAGTGGCCTGAGGTCAGAGGTCAGAGGTCACCTGCAGTCTGGTGGCCAGGGAAGGTGGCGCCAGGGACAGTCAGTCACCAGGTAAGTGGCCTGAGGTCAGAGGTCAGAGGTTACAGTCACCAGGTCGGTTACCTGGGGTCAGAGGTCAGCTACAATCAGTCACCAGGTCAGTGACCTGAGGTCAGAGGTCAGCTGCAGTCAGTCGCCAGGTCACCAGGGGGGGGGGGTGGCGCGGCCCCTGGCTACGTGCCTGATTATATGCCATTGTCCATGAGTGCGTTCCCGTGATTTTGTGGTTTATCACCCAGACACCTTGTATGCGTAACTGTGTACTGTGTGCAGCGGTGTCGATTTTTCAAAGCGGTTGGGGGAGGGGGGGGGGGGGCGAACACACTGGCCGATCCAGCCTCTCTCCGTGGGGGTATCTTTTTGTAGCTAAAAGGTACGCCCCCATTTTTCCCCCTTCGGATTTGGGTCGGTCACAATATTTTAGTATTCGAGCTTAAGAAATTCACTTTTCAAATTCAGAAAAATTGATTTTGTGTATTTTTTCCCCCAAAAAAAAGTTGGTTTTTATTTTTGGGGTCAAAAACACAAACGTTCGCAAATCCGAGATATAGCCATTTTGAAGATAATTCCATTTCTTTTCTTTAGACATTTTGTTGTGCAATTTGCATCAAAACTATATTTTCTACAATTGTTCAAACATTGATCATTTTTCCACCAAAAATGGCATGACATGACGTTAACGTCATTATCTCCCAAAAAACTACATCAATTTCATTGGCATTTAGTGAGATGACGTAAAATCGATGCAGCATAAGGTACTGCAAGTTTGACGTTGATATCTATCATAGTTTGCAAGTTATTGAGCAAATCCGGGAGTGGGGCAGATTCTGCCCCCCACCCCCAGCGGGGCGCGGGTTAAGTGTCACCGGGGCTGCTTGATTGCATCAGGTGCGCTGTTTTGTCTATCATTGAAAGCAAGGGCTACATACAAACTTCAAATTCAATCACTCGGGAAAAAACTTCCGTTTTCATTAAGTTTTCTCCTAAGATCATTTTTTTCTTCACTTTCAGTGCAGGGAACGCGCGGGGGCATACTTGTATTGGATGCCCCTACCAGATTCCTGTGTGTGTGTGTGTGTGTGTGTGTGTGTGTGGGGGGGGGGGGGGCATTTGCTCCTGATGCCCCCTGGATCCGCCAGTGCCAGCAACTACCGCCAAGTAGAGCCTCTGCCATACACTTTTTTCTTTCTTTTTCATAATATATTTCCATTTTCTGTTAACTCAAATATCACACAAGCAACAGTAACTCTCCACCGTTAAAGCCTCATCACACATAATGGTTTCCTTCAACGTGCTATGCACCGCCAATACATCGCTACATCGTTCATCGGTCACACTCTGCTACATATAAACAAATATAAACAAAGGCCACATCAAACCTCTACACACCGCCAACAATGCAACAACAACAAGTTGCACACAACAATACAACAAGAGCCCGTATTACCACAAATACAGTGCAGCGATCATTATAGTACGCTTCAGGCGCTCATAGGCGACTCCCGCCCGCGCCGCCTCGCGTTTTTCAGCGGCTCCCGTTCGCGAAGCGGCGCCCCCTCGCCACCGGCCGGGCGTGCGAGCCGTCGGCCAGCGTGGCCGGCGCCCCGCACGCCCGACCGGCCGACCGGCCCCGCAGCTCATGCTGAGGGCCGGTCCCGGGTTAGCCCGGGCAGGGAAAGGGCGGGGGCCTATCCTATTCTTTACATCCTTTTCACATTTCCACGTAATACCAGTGCAATCATCATGCCCCGCCGTGTTCTGACATCAACATCATAGATCAAGACTTCCTGCATTAGTAATGAAAGCCGCCCAACTTTCTCTAAACCTATCCATCTTACGTTTTTGAAATGCTGCTGTTTTATCCATGTTAAATGTGTTTATTAAGAACGGTAGAAACAAGGTGACATTGATTATTCCCTCTCGGGCACGCTGCCTTGTTATAAATTGTTTTGAGACTAAAATTATTAAGTTAACTACTTGAGGGTATCTCATGCCGCCAAATATAACATTATAGCATTTTAGCATAATTTGACTTCTTGTTGGCAATTTAGCATTCAGTACACGCGTCAGCTCGCCCCAGAAAGTTTTAACCTCTGCACATTCAAAGAAACAATGCTCCAAAGTTTCAACTTCACCGCAGTTGTCACAGTACGGATCATCAACAATATTTCTTATGCACAGAAATCTCCTTGTAGGGAAATACCTGTGCAAAATTCTGAATTACGGGCTTTGGAGCCTTGTAGATTTTGTTACTTGAAACGGAATCAAGTAAGTTTTTCGCCAGTTGTCTCCAAAATTAACACCTTCTGCTGCCATACACTTAATGGAGTTCATTTTCCCATTTTCCAAATTTGTATAAGCAATTGCGAAAGTTGTGTGATGCCGCGAAGCGGCGCGAAATTTTCCGGTTTTTGACTGGGGATAGTTGGATTTTGACTGCTGCAAAGACAATTTTTACGATTTTACGATAAATTGGTAACGCGTGGGAGAGGAGGAGGCATTTTCCCCTGATGCCCCCCGCTCCCCTGGAACCGCCAGTGGCCGAACAGGGGCGGATCCAAGGGGAGTCTATTAGCGCCATGGCTTTACCGAAACCACCAAAATAGGCTGAAAATTCACACATTTTAAAGAAATTCTATGCAACTTGTACAAAGAACAGTATTTATAATCAATTCATAATGCAAAAACAGACGAAATCTCATGAGTTTTGGAATTCTGTCGGACGGCCCCTCAAACCAACGTTTTGGGCCGGTCTGCATCCGCCAGAAAGCCCGAGTCCTTACCTGGAACCCTTACTTAGTAAAACGGCAATGTTAACCTGTCATTGAATGGGGGGGGGGGCAAATATCTCCCCTGACGAATTTTCGCAATAGCTAAAAAAATCAATAGTGATATCAACATAAAACTTTGGGTACCTTCTCCTACACCAATTTTACGTCTTCTGTGCATAAATGAAGAAATTTGGTCGAGAAAAAATCGAGATATAACGAATTTAGTGATGTCACTACACATGAGTTTGGCAAATTAAAAAAAACAGCTAAACTTTAAGAGATCATACAAAGTCTATATTTTGAGCAAAATGAAATAACAAAACGTCAGAAAATAGCAAATGGCAAGTACTACAAAAAAGATTCTCGGATTTATGAAAACTTTGTTTTTTGACCCCCAACAAATAATTTAAAAGAATTCAATTAAAAAAGCATTTCTTCGGAAAAATGTCCTAAAAATCAAACATTGTAAATATGCAAAAAAATCACCGGATTTCGCATCTTTATACATAAAGAGGGATTTAAAACACACCTTTCTTAGTAAAAGCTGCGTAGACTTTCTTTTGAAATAGGAAACGTGTCACGTTTCTTGCCCATTTCAGGCGGTTTGGGAGGCTTGGCCGATTTGCCCCTCTTGGATCCGCCAGCTGCCAAAAACATTGGGGGGGGGCGATCGGGTACCATTGGGGAGGGGGGGTGCGAACTCAACATGGGGGGGCGAGAGCCACCCCAGAAGTATATAAATCGACACCCATGACTGTGTGACGTCATCACTTATTATCCAATCTTCGACCTCGGATCACAAACACGTGAACATTAACTGGAACGTAAATCACGGTATGACGCCACTCGACGTTGCCGTGTCGTTGCTCACCTCACAGAGAAGTCACGCAAAGATATGACTCATATGAACACGAGTAGGTTAGGTACTGAATGCCTTCTTGATGACGTCAGCTTCTGTTATTATGTTACCGTGACAGGCTGATGTGACTGTCACCACCCTGGCCTGTTCTGAAGGCTGTCTTGATGACGTCACTACTCGCTGTCATGCTGCCATGACAGTCTGATGTGACTGTCTACCGTACTGGCCTGTTCTGAAGACTGTCTTGATGATGTCACTACTCGCTGTCATGCTGTCATGACAGGCTGATGTGACTGTCTCTGCCCTGTGCTTTGCAGGTTGGCACCCAGATGGACCTGTTTACCACCTTTACCCAGCTGGCCGGGCAGGCCATTCCCAACGACCGCATTGTGGATGGTATTGACCTGACGGCCAACCTGCAGGACGGATCTATCACTGAGAGGTACGGAGCAGGACGGATATATCACTGAGAGGTACGGAGCAGGAAGGATCTATCACTGAGAGGTACGGAGCAGGAATCAGGACGGATATATCACTGAGAGGTACGGAGCAGGATGGATCTATCACTGAGAGGTACGGAGCAGGACGGATCTATCACTGAGAGGTACGGAGCAGGACGGATATATCACTGAGAGGTACGGAGCAGGACGGATCTATCACTGAGAGGTACGGAGCAGGACGGATATATCACTGAGAGGTACGGAGCAGGACGGATCTATCACTGAGAGGTACGGAGCAGGATGGATATATCACTGAGAGGTACGGAGCAGGACGGATCTATCACTGAGAGGTACGGAGCAGGACGGATATATCACTGAGAGGTACGGAGCAGGACGAATCTATCACTGAGAGGTACGGAGCAGGACGGATCTGTCACTGAGAGGTACGGAGCAGGATGGATCTATCACTGATAGGTACGGAGCAGGAAGGGTCTATCACTGAGAGGTACGGAGCAGGACGGATCTATCACTGAGAGGTACGGAGCAGGATGGATCTATCACTGAGAGGTACGGAGCAGGATGGATCTATCACTGAGAGGTACGGAGCAGGAAGGGTCTATCACTGAGAGGTACGGAGCAGGATGGATCTATCACTGAGAGGTACGGAGCAGGACGGATCTATCACTGAGAGGTACGGAGCAGGACGGATCTATCACTGAGAGGTACGGAGCAGGATGGATCTATCACTGAGAGGTACGGAGCAGGATGGATCTATCACTGAGAGGTACGGAGCAGGATGGATCTATCACTGAGAGGTACGGAGCAGGACGGATATATCACTGAGAGGTACGGAGCAGGACGGATATATCACTGAGAGGTACGGAGCAGGATGGATCTATCACTGAGAGGTACGGAGCAAGATGGATCTGTCACTGAGAGGTACGGAGCAGGATGGATCTGTCACTGAGAGGTACGGAGCAGGATGGATCTATCACTGATAGGTACGGAGCAGGATGGATCTATCACTGAGAGGTACGGAGCAGGATGGATCTATCACTGAGAGGTACGGAGCAGGACGGATATATCACTGAGAGGTACGGAGCAGGATGGATCTATCACTGAGAGGTACGGAGCAGGATGGATATATCACTGAGAGGTACGGAGCAGGACGGATATATCACTGAGAGGTACGGAGCAGGATGGATCTATCACTGATAGGTACGGAGCAGGATGGATATATCACTGAGAGGTACGGAGCAGGACGGATATATCACTGAGAGGTACGGAGCAGGATGGATCTATCACTGATAGGTACGGAGCAGGAAGGGTCTATCACTGAGAGGTACGGAGCAGGATGGATATATCACTGAGAGGTACGGAGCAGGAAGGGTCTATCACTGGGAGGTACGGAGCAGGACGGATCCATCACTGAGAGGTACGGAGCAGGACGGATCTGTCACTGAGAGGTACGGAGCAGGACGGATCTATCACTGATAGGTACGGAGCAGGACGGATCTGTCACTGAGAGGTACGGAGCAGGATGGATATATCACTGAGAGGTACGGAGCAGGATGGATCTATCACTGAGAGGTACGGAGCAGGATGGATCTATCACTGAGAGGTACGGAGCAGGACGGATCTATCACTGAGAGGTACGGAGCAGGACGGATATATCACTGAGAGGTACGGAGCAGGACGGATCTATCACTGAGAGGTACGGAGCAGGATGGATATATCACTGAGAGGTACGGAGCATGAGGGATCTATCACTGAGAGGTACGGAGCAGGATGGATCTATCACTGAGAGGTACGGAGCAGGATGGATCTATCACTGAGAGGTACGGAGCAGGACGGATCTATCACTGAGAGGTACGGAGCAGGACGGATATATCACTGAGAGGTACGGAGCAGGACGAATATATCACTGAGAGGTACGGAGCAGGATGGATATATCACTGAGAGGTACGGAGCAGGACGGATCTATCACTGAGAGGTACGGAGCAGGATGGATCTATCACTGAGAGGTACGGAGCAGGATGGATCTATCACTGAAAGGTACGGAGCAGGACGGATCTATCACTGAGAGGTACGGAGCAGGACGGATATATCACTGAGAGGTACGGAGCAGGACGGATCTATCACTGAGAGGTACGGAGCAGGATAGATATATCACTGAGAGGTACGGAGCAGGACGGATCTGTCACTGAGAGGTACGGAGCAGGATGGATCTATCACTGCGAGGTACAGAGCAGGATGGATCTATCACTGAGAGGTACGGAGCAGGACCGATCTATCACTGATAGGTACGGAGCAGGACGGATCCATCACTGAGAGGTACGGAGCAGGATGGATCTATCACTGAGAGGTACGGAGCAGGACGGATCTATCACTGAGAGGTACGGAGCAGGAATCAGGACGGATCTATCACTGAAGGGTACGGAGCAGGACGGATCTATCACTGAGAGGTACAGAGCAGGATGGATCTATCACTGAGAGGTACGGAGCAGGAAGGGTCTATCACTGGGAGGTACGGAGCAGGACGGATATATCACTGAGAGGTACGGAGCAGGACGGATCTATCACTGGGAGGTACGGAGCAGGACGGATATATCACTGAGAGGTACGGAGCAGGATGGATATATCACTGAGAGGTACGGAGCAGGACGGATCTATCACTGAGAGGTACGGAGCAGGATGGATCTATCACTGAGAGGTACGGAGCAGGACGAATCTATCACTGAGAGGTACGGAGCAGGACGGATCTATCACTGGGAGGTACGGAGCAGGACGGATCTATCACTGAGAGGTACGGAGCAGGACGGATCCATCACTGAGAGGTACGGAGCAGGACGGATCAATCACTGATAGGTACGGAGCAGGACGGATCCATCACTGAGAGGTACGGAGCAGGACGGATCTGTCACTGAGAGGTACGGAGCAGGACGGATCTATCACTGAGAGGTACGGAGCAGGATGGATCTATCACTGAGAGGTACGGAGCAGGATGGATATATCACTGAGAGGTACGGAGCAGGATGGATCTATCACTGAGAGGTACGGAGCAGGATGGATCTATCACTGAGAGGTACGGAGCAGGATGGATCTATCACTGAGAGGTACGGAGCAGGACGGATCTATCACTGAGAGGCACGGAGCAGGATGGATCTATCACTGAGAGGTACGGAGCAGGATGGATCTATCACTGAGAGGTACGGAGCAGGATGGATCTATCACTGAGAGGTACGGAGCAGGACGGATCTATCACTGAGAGGTACGGAGCAGGATGGATCTATCACTGAGAGGTACGGAGCAGGATGGATCTATCACTGAGAGGTACGGAGCAGGATGGATCTATCACTGAGAGGTAAGGAGCAGGACGGATCTATCACTGAGAGGTACGGAGCAGGATGGATCTATCACTGAGAGGTACGGAGCAGGACGGATCTATCACTGAGAGGCACGGAGCAGGATGGATATATCACTGATAGGTACGGAGCAGGACGGATATGTCACTGAGAGGTACGGAGCAGGACGGATCTATCACTGAGAGGTACGGAGCAGGATGGATCTATCACTGAGAGGTACGGAACAGGATGGATATATCACTGAGAGGTACGGAGCAGGATGGATCTATCACTGAGAGGTACGGAACAGGATGGATCTATCACTGAGAGGTACGGAGCAGGATGGATCTATCACTGAGAGGTACGGAGCAGGATGGATCTATCACTGAGAGGTACGGAGCAGGACGGATCTATCACTGATAGGTACGGAGCAGGACGGATCTGTCACTGAGAGGTACGGAGCAGGACGGATCTATCATTGAGAGGTACGGAGCAGGATGGATCTATCACTGAGAGGTACGGAGCAGGACGGATCTATCACTGAGAGGCACGGAGCAGGATGGATCTATCACTGAGAGGTACGGAGCAGGACGGATCTATCACTGAGAGGTACGGAGCAGGATGGATCTATCACTGAGAGGTACGGAGCAGGACGGATCTATCACTGATCGGTATGGAGCAGGACGGATCTATCACTGATCGGTATGGATCATGATAATTATACTGAGCACTTACACTGATTGAGGTCGCTTTACTACGCAGTTCCACGCACACATCCGGTGTTATTTTACAGGCGACTGCCCCCTACCCCTTCCCTTTATCCCCTCGATAACCATCTGTGCTGGGCTAACTTTAGGCTTAGTGGGAAAAACAGACCCAAATAAAATATCGAATAACGTTGGACGTAACGGTTTCCTCTAAAATCGTGTAGAAGTGACAATTATCATTTTTATGATGGTAAATTATAAAACCGTGCACCCATAATAAACAAATGTCATGTATGTTTGTGTAATTGGCACAAACTGTCTGACTGACAATTGGTCTGACCGCCTCAGGAACGTGTTTTTCTACCGGGGAGACCTGCTGATGGCGGCTCGGGTGGGCCACTACAAATCTCACATCTGGACTCTCACCACACCGACGGAGGAGCTCGGCAATGTGAGCAGACGGCAGGGGAACGGCGGTAGGATGGGCAATACGCGGCGCCAGACTGACACGCATACGAGACAAATAGGATGCACACCAGGCATGGGTGGAGCTTTTCAGACAAAGTTGGTGGGGAAAAATATCACATTGCTTGGTTGTTTGCATGGTTGAAGTGAAAATGGTAATTTGAACGCAGGAAACGTTCAAATCTGACAAAAGTTGGTGGGGCAAAGCGGGAATTTGCTGGGGCAGTGGCCCCACCATTTGGATAGGAAATTCCACCCGTGACACGAGGCACATGTGACGCATATTATACACATGTGACGCATGAGACAAATGTGACACACACGACACAGATGCGACGCATACGAATTACGAGACACATGCGACGCACGCATTTGTTGTCCGGGCTGATCACGACCCTTGGTATGCGCCTCACTGACGGCGGCTACACATGCATCACAATCGCACGGCGGATCCCATATATGACTGCGAAACGATTTTGAGCAACTTTTTTTTTTAGAGGATCAGCGATTTGACTCATAGTCATAGCTCACCAGCCCCACGGGCTGTGCACTTGGGCAGTGTGCACGGTGGTCTGTGTTGCACGATGATCCTTTGTCAGCATGTGCCAACGGATAGCTGACCAACGGACATCCCACCACATACTCAAATTACCACCATCGCAAAACGCTTATGTCATTCGCTTGTGCTGCCATCTTTATCCCACCAATCACTCTCTTTTCACTACAGCTTCTTGTACTCGCCACCAGGGTACCGACCACTGCCCGGGCATGGATATCGCGAACCTCACCACCTCGGAACAGATCAACCGCACGGAGACCCCGGTGGTGATTGACCTGACCCGTGACCCGGGAGAGATGTACCAACTACCGACGCACACCGCCGAGTACCAGACAGAGGTGTCCAAGATGTACAAGGTGACGGCCGACCACCTGACGCAGCTTGTGAAGGGACGACCGGCACTGGACTGGTGCGACCGAGCCGTCATGGTGAGGATGGAAACGGGGCGAAACGTGTGCGGCTCTTTTGGTGTGTATGGTTGAGTTGTTTAAATCAATTCGTTTCTTCATCGGTTGCTTGGAGCTCGTGAGTAAGCTTATTTGAATGTTGATGTCCAAGGACTCCCGGCGGGAGACCATTGCCCAAGACATCCTGATTTGTGACATAGGGATGATGTTTCGTGATGTTTACTTGACTTACTTTGAAGAAACACTGAAGTGATTCACCTGGTTTACTTGAGTGATTTACCCACGGCTTCTTTTTTTCCCCTTTTCGGTGACGACACAACTCATAAGAACGCATAGATATAGCGACTTCAAGCCTTGAAAGAATGAATTCGTGCTGACATTTGTGTATATTACATTCCCCAGAACTGGTCTCCCTCTGGCTGTGAGGCGCTGGACGACTGTCTCAGACCACCCAAATCGGACCCATACAAGTGCTACTGGCCTCATTAGATTGCCACTGGCACAACTTGTCAGAGAGGAGAAAGATGTAAATAGTCGGTGTGAGACACAACAATGCAAAAATAAGTTTTCCTTGGATGATCGATCCGATATAATCGAATGAAGTTCAACAAGAAGATGTTCGAAATATACCCGACAATTTGGCTTGTGAATGGGAATGGGATATTTCAGCGTTTGGACCGATGTAAGAAATGCTGGGATATTATACACTACACAAATGTGTTCTGTGCACCGTCACATCAATAGTCCTTTATTGATATTCAAACACCATCCTTCACAATTGTTTTACTGGCTATGCAGTTTTGAGCTCAGACTGGATTGAAGATGGTTAATGTGGTCATAATTTAATAAACTTAATGACTCTTAATGAAGCTGAAACAAATACTTAAAAACGGCGAGTGAGCTCAGACCGTTGTGGATAAATCCATTTTACGCCTTGGTTTGTTCATACCACATCGCTGAAAGTGTTGGTTAAGGCAGATAATTCAGACTGTGACGCGTATGGTTTATATTCCGTGCGGCCTTAGAATGTTTGATAATCCATATCGATCGTGAATAACTAGGTATATTGAATATGCGATACTGAAATGCATCAACTTCCTCCTAATGCATACCAACACATCACATGTCATCACGTGCTGCCATGCCTATACGAAACACATCACATGTCATCACGTGCTGCCATGCCTATACGAAATACATCCAATCAACACTTTTTACCGTGAGTTTCCACATTCCACGTTTTGTTTTGTCCCTGTGTCAGTCTGTCCCGTACTACCCAGCTGTTTACTGCCAGCTGTTTACTGCCCGCTGGTTACTGCCAGCTGTTTACTGCCAGCTGATTACTGCCCGCTGTTTGAGCCCGCTGGTTACTGCCAGCTGTTTGAGCCCGCTGGTTACTGCCAGCTGTTTGAGCCCGCTGGTTACTGCCAGCTGTTTGCTGCCCGCTGGTTACTGCCAGCTGTTTACTACCCGCTGTTTACTGCCAGTTGCTTACTGCCCGCTGGTTACTGCCCGCTGTTTGAGCCCGCTGGTTACTGCCAGCTGTTTGAGCCCGCTGGTTACTGCCAGCTGTTTGAGCCCGCTGGTTACTGCCAGATGTTTGAGCCCGCAGGTTACTGCCAGCTGTTTGCTGCCCGCTGGTTACTGCCAGCTGTTTACTACCCGCTGTTTACTGCCAGTTGTTTACTGCCCGCTGGTTACTGCCAGCTGTTTGAGCCCGCTGGGTACTGCCAGCTGTTTACTGCCCGCTGGTTACTGCCAGCTGTTTGAGCCCGCTGGTTACTGCCAGCTGTTTACTGCCCGCTGGTTACTGCCAGCTGTTTGAGCCCGCTGGTTACTGCCAGCTGTTTACTGCCCGCTGGTTACTGCCAGCTGTTTGAGCCCGCTGGTTACTGCCAGCTGTTTGAGCCCGCAGGTTACTGCCAGCTGTTTGCTGCCCGCTGGTTACTGCCAGCTGTTTGAGCCCGCTGGGTACTGCCAGCTGTTTACTGCCCACTGTTTACTGCCAGCTGCTTACTGCCCGCTGGTTACTGTCAGCTGTTTACTGCCCGCTGTTTACTGCCAGCTGTGTGGGCCCGCTGGTTACTGCCCGCTGTTTGAGCCCGCTGGTTACTGCCAGCTGTTTGAGCTCGCTGGTTACTGCCAGCTGTTTGAGCCCGCTGGTTACTGCCAGCTGTTTGAGCCCGCTGGTTACTGCCAGCTGTTTACTGCCCGATGGTTACTGCCAGCTGTTTGAGCCCGCTGGTTGCTGCCAGCTGTTTGATCCCGCTGGTTACTGCCAGCCGTTTGAGCCCGCTGTTTACTGCCAGCTGTTTGAGCCCGCTGTTTACTGCCAGCTGTTTGAGCCCGCTGTTTACTGCCAGCTGTTTACTGCCCGCTGGGTACTGCCGGAGGTACATCCGGAGGGGAGGGGAGGGGAGGGGAGGCTGCTCCGCCCCTGCGGACTCTGCTCTCTGGTTGGTGGCGGTACTGCGGTGTGCGATAGTACAGCCGGGGGGAGGGGAGGGGAGGGGAGGGGAGGGGAGGGGAGGGGAGGGGAGGGGAGGGGAGGGGAGGGGAGGGGAGGGGAGGGGAGGGGAGGGGAGGGGAGGGGAGGGGAGGGGAGGGGAGGGGAGAGGGGGGGGGGAGGGGGAGGGGAGGGGTGACGATACTCCGCCCTTGCGAACTGCTCTCTGGTTGGCCAAAGTTCTTCTGCCCAACCAGAGCAGTTGTACAGTTATTCTGCCCAGGCGGGGCAAAATTCCGCCACAAGAAAATTTACCAAATGGGAAAAAGAAGATTTCTATCGACTTTATCAAACAATGTTTTCAATACAAACACTATTGATTCAAAAGGTCTAGCAATTCAGCACCACATATATTTGTCAAAATGCACCATAACATATGTTCGTCGAACTAATGCATTAGCTGCCGACATCTAACAACTAAAGCGTAACATGAATAGATCATGCATTGGAAGAAAAAAACGCATGTAACGCACCTTCATGTAGTGAGATCAAATCGTAAAATAAGCGTACTGACAGACTTCAGTTTAGTTCCCACATATCCGGGTTCCGTTCCAGCCAATAAAGTTTCCGGAACATGTCACAAGACATAGCCACTCCAGTTCTAACAATACGAACAATAATTATACAACATATTTCCTGCACTTCCCTGAAAACCACCACGGGATTCAATAAACACTTTCACCTAGACATAAGATCGACTAGAAGCTACATACCTCGATTTCACCGAGCGGAATAATATCAAAAGCGCAAAACT
Source organism: Chirona hameri (assembly GCA_036785665.1). NCBI lineage: Eukaryota > Metazoa > Arthropoda > Thecostraca > Balanomorpha > Balanidae > Chirona > Chirona hameri. The sequence continues at coordinate 32,478 of JAXIVJ010005458.1, read as the reverse complement.
TTCTTCTGCCATCACTTAGGTACTGTTAAAATCTTTTCGGCTGTCGCTCGAGCTCGTGGTAACTCATATTTGAGGTTCAGGAGGAGGAGACCTCGCACCGCTCGGCGTTGAAGGTTCAGCCCTTGAGGACACGTGCAGTCGCGTGCATCTGGGCAACCTCATCAGGTTCGATGATGTTGAGCGCCTGCAGACAGCCGCCGAAGTACCTGGACGTGAAGCATTTCTGCCTGCGGGTGACAGGGTTTTCGTCATATATAGGTGAGCGGTTGGCATGGGGTGATGAGATGGTATGCTATATTCTAAAATAATCGATGAATTGCGATAGTTGAATATGGTATATTTGACATAGACTCCAGTTAACAATCTTACAAAAAGGGGTTCAAGGTAAACTGGCAACTTGAATAATAAACGAAGGGGAAATATCATCTGGTTATGTAATTGGGCGTTGTATTAATTGATGTGGCTTAGGTATCACCTATTTTTTGTTCGCATGTGTTTTACTGACTTTCCATGTTCATGACATAACTGCAATTAGTACCAAATCAGACATTTGACGGAATTTGAGTAAGAATAAGTCACTACATCCAAGCAATGGTAAAATGAATTGACGTTAAACAAAACTTGACGTATGCGTGCAACCCGCAGCCGTTTCCAGCCAACAGTCCGTACCTGCAGAGACCAAACAGTTCCGGCTCTTGATACACATAGAAGCAGTCTCGACAAACCATGGTCAGCCTGGCAACCAGAGCGCGGTCGAACTTTCCGCCACACTCCAAGTTCTGGAACTCGAGCGCCGTGTACGGACGACCGATCAGCCGGTCGGCCGGCGGCAGCGCCCCCACTCCAGAGAGTGCCGAGAGTGCCGAGAGTGCAGAGAGTGCCCCGCAGAGTGCCGCCACTGACAGGGGAGTGCTGCGATGGTGTCGAGATGACATTCTGAAACGACAAGTCGTCATGCAAGTGACTGACGGGTGGCTTGTGGGAGAGGGAAGGAGGAGGAACGTCAGACGGGTTTTGTCCAACCGCAGAGATGGCTGGTTCTTGCGGGTTACCTGGACTGGTTGCATCAACAATGGCGTTGACAGCAGTCAAGAACTAGCGGGACTGTTGACCGTTAAGCTCGGTTCGTCTTGGGAAGTGATTGCTCACACGAATGTACTGACATGCTAAATCTATACTGCTTATAATAAAGGTCAGGACATCAAATGTCGGCAAATGTAAATGTTTCACGCCCTGGACTCTACAGTTTTCCGTGACAATATCCTGGCAGTTACTAAACCGGTTCCATAGAACAAAATGAGATGGTGCCGCTAAAAAACTCTTTTCAGGGTCTTCTTCACTCGATCTATGGCCGCAACGGTCAGGCTCCGGTCTATCATTTAAAAACAAAACATGCTATACATTCTCATTAACTCCCATTTATTCAGGTCTAAGCATGATCACCTAAATAATCGACCTAAATGGAGTGTGTCTACTGACATGGCTGATTTGGGCTTTTCACATGGGGTTGTAGAGCAAAATATTTTGAATCGAACCATGTGTTTAATTTCTCCCAATTTGCCCTAGTTGCTGAGATATTTGAAAGACCCCAAGAAGAGTCCGCCCCTGTAGCTCAGTCGGTATAGCGCTGGCCTTCTGACCTCACCCGGTAGTGGCAGCCCGGGTTCGAGTCGCTTCGACGCTCGCTATTTGCCTCTGACTGGGATGGCCTGCGGCCGGTGGCAGCGGTTGCACTCAAGGTCAGGTGCCGTCAGAGAGCAGGGCGGACCGTGTCCAGGTATGTCGGGCACGTAAAACTTTCGCTTCTAAATTCTGCCGGACGCCAGGAATTGCTTGATCGGGTGGTGGGGTCAGGGCCTGCGCAACAAGCTATGCTTAGCGCGAGTCCCGACCTCGGAAATCCATCAATTCAAAAACATTCGGAATAAATTTATAAAAAACAAGAGTCTGTCAGACCCCAGAGAGCTTACCACCACTAGGGTATCGATAATACCACTAACATGTCGTTATTAAATAAGGCAATTCAGCCATTAATTTGTATATTTATGATTAAAACGCGTTTGGTGGTGGCACTTCATCAGCTATTGCCTCTGATTTATATCATCGTGGAATAGTAAGTGCAGGTCGTTTTAATCGATATCGGAGCTTAAATGAGCGAAAGCAATATGAGTACAAATATAACTAAAGGGGCTCACGATGTGGATTCTATCGCTGCCAAACGTCCAAGAAATAGCTCATTGTATATCCATAAAACACGTATGCATACGTATACGTACATATACATATATATATATATATATATATATATATATATATATATATATATATATATATATATATATATATATATATATATATAAATAAAGTCTAACATACCTGGATCGTGTTTGCGTTGCTGTAGCGTCCAGTCGGATGATGTGAAGCCGCTGACTAGACGAGCGGTTGAGGGCAGGCAGAGGAGAGTGTTCCTCTCTGCAGCTGTGAGTGTTTGACCGCCACAGAGCACACTGCTCCTCCAAACTCCCTGTCCAGCTATATACCTGGCTGCCCTGCCCTCTCCCCCTCCCTCCACAACCGCCCCCTCCCTCTCCACCAACGCCCGACATTCGAACGTCAGGGGGAGGAGGAGAAGCGAAACTGCTCCCGCCACGTGGCTTCGCCACTTCTCATGACCGTCATCCCCGTTTTAAGCAGTGTTTCCGCCGGTGTTGTAGTGAACCGCCTCAGTGTTGGACTGAGACTGGAGCCGCTCTTGATGAGTCTATTCAGTGCCCGTCCCGACTATACCGGACGCTCATTAGGTAATCGCTGTGGTGGCTGTGCCTTGTGAGCCGAGTGGGCGACACAGGGCCAGAAGTGACGAGCTAAGTCGGAGTGTGGTTCTCTGAAAGCTGTGGTGGCAGAACGGGCGGTGCTGATGATGTAAAAGTGGCGCCGAATTTGGTCACGGCTCGACACGTGTAAACTGGTATGAGATAAGTCTGCGACCCATTCGTTCTTAGCTGATTCTATACGGTATATTTATATATATATATATATATATATATATATATATATATATATATATATATATATATATATATATATATATATATATATATATATATATATATATATATATATATAACTACATATAAGTAAAACAAACCAGCCTAGATACTTACAAAGTGAGATGCTAAATAAGGCGTTTATTTATTTAACCCGCGCTTGACCGGAGGGGGGGGGGCAAATATTGCCCCACTGACGAATTGTCCTGAATGCTCAAAACACAAATGGAGCTATTAACCTGAAACCTTGGACACCTTTTCCCAAACCAATTTGACATCTGTGCAAAAATGAAGCAATTTTGTCGATCAATATTTGACATATAACAAATTTAGTGACGTTAATACACACGAGTTTTACGATAAAATCCGCTACACTTTAACAGGCCGCACAAATGCCACTTTTTGAGAAAAATGCAGTACAAACGTCAAACGATAGCAAATCGCAAGACCTACAAAATGGTTATCTCGGATTTTTGAACATATTGTTTTTGTTACCCCAAAAATGCAAAAAGAAATATTTTTTCTCGAAAAAATGCCCCCAAAACAAAATTTTGAAAGATGTTAAGAAAAGGAATATATGTAGTATGTATATGTATATGTATATATAACTACATATGGACAATACCAAAACAAAATTTAAAAGCAATATTTTCTTTTTTGACTGACTTATGGCTCCCTAAGTATGAGTAACTCATGACGTCATATTGTCAAATTGCGTTTTGTTGTGCTTTTATTGACAAGATACAGACAAGTAAATGCCAGCACTTTATTTCTGAGACAAAACTGGTGTAGAAACATGTTTTTCGTATTTATATTTATAAATGTCAAATTTTGACCATATGTGACCTGGACTCGACCTAAGCTTGACACCAACTTCACTTAAATGAAGTCAGATGGTAAAATGACCATCACTATCGAATTATACGTGTAAAATAGCCCATACAACATGTATTGCATGACTTTCGGAAATTCTCTGCGAATAGTGACCTTTTGTGACCTGACCTTGACCTTGAACTTTGCCAACAATCTCATTTTAGCTCCTGCAGGATGTGTATTTGGGGGGACTTTGGATGATCATGGTCGCAATCAACGGCTTTGGATGGCAAGTATGGTCCATAAACTCAAATGCCTCCATTTTGACATTTGACCCGACCTTGACCTGATATGTGACCTCATTTGGAAAATTTCGAGTATGCTTTAGATGCATCTCATTGAGAGATTTCACATGCCGCGTTGCGCGTCTCGCTGCGATCATTGGTTCCGAAGATAACGAGGGGAGGGGAGCAATATTTGCCCCTCCCCACCCGGCCAATGGTGTTCTGCCTGGTAGCCCGGTCAAGCGCGGGTTAAAAACTCCTAAAACTTCGTACTAGACTAGTACACAACTCGTTCTTTTCACATTTAAATGCAAATTATTAAACTGGAGTGCCCTCATTTTCTGAACCTATTGTTATTTCTTAGTCACGCAATATCTGTTCATATACGTTGTGACCTGAAGTCTGCATCTTCACACGTTTGGTGAAAAAGCTTACAATTTGTTGACAAAAGGTCAGCGACTAGAATTGTTTGCGTGTCTCTCGAATCAAGAAGCAATGACTCATTATTAATTGATCGGACTGAGTGCGTCCAAAGTAGGAATGTTCAATTTGGTTCAATTCTTACAGTTCTTTCCAAAACTATATATGCAATCTACTCCACATCTCATTGCAAAGGGGAAGTTTGTAAGTGTTCGCAAGTGTGCTATCGCAATCTGAGGCCAATTTCACAAAGCAAAAAAGTTTGTAATTACAAAAAAATTCTTTGTTATTACAAATAATTTGTACACATGTTTGTAGTTTGGATTTCACAAAACCCCAGGGCGGTAAATCTCAATTTACTATTTACAAACTAGTTTCCAAAGATATTGTTTGTAAAACTGTTTGCAATTGCACATGTTCTATTTCTCACAGGTTCACGGATGTGAGGAAATGTTTGCAATTACAAACTTGTAATTCCAGTGGGTCAGGGGTTCTGAATTTCAGAAACTGCATTGATAGTTGACATTGTTTGACAGTTCAGGTTATTTTCTTGGTGAGGTTGTTACGTTGCCGAGGTTTTTAGGGTAATGGTTTAGTTATACATAGGTATAGCTGCCCAAAACAAGTTATTTCCCCGAGAGATTCGAACAGGGATCTCCAGCTTTGAAGTCCAGTCACAGTGCATGTACCTTACCGATTGCGATGTGAGGGGCGCCTCCGCGCGGATAAACCGCATGGCGATAGAATTGCAGCGGACAACGATGTCTTGTGCAATGTACAGTGAACCTTCACCCTTTACAAAGTAAGAAATCGGCTAGGTTAGGTGAAAAAATGGTCGAGAAATTCAGCGTTCTTTCTTTTAAGAGTAGTTCTGTTGTTATGCTCTGCCACCCGGTGAATGGCCAAATTCTGTTTACTCTAATTGCTTACCAATATGTATTTTTACGATCAGAGTTTGCATTCCGATGAAATGTTAATTAAAATATAATTATCCCTTTAACTAATTTTATATTGAATTAAAAATAAACCACAATGTAAATATTTGTTAAATGAATTTGTTAACAATCATATTATTTGTCATTAGCATCAAGTTGAATACAAACGTTCTTGATTTCAAGGTTTCTGCTGTACTAACATTTGTGTTTACAATTTGCTTTACCATCGGTGATTCAGAGGTGGTGAATGTTTGTGAAATGTCTTTTTGTGAGGTTTGCAATATTTTCTTGCGTCTGTAATCGCAAACATGTGTAATTACTAATTTCTTTGTGAAATAGGCCTCAGGAGTGAAGCTGCCATTTTCTTTGGAAATCTGTGATATGAAAACACAACATGCTTCAGATGTTGTATTTTTTATTTCCCTTTCATATCGGAATGAACCTGGAACATATATTACAAACACAATAATATATACCCAGTAATATCCATATTATTTATCTTTTTAGGTTAGGCTATTATTTAAGTCACATATAATATATACAACATTAAAATACAAGAATATGCGATGTCCGCTGTTTTTTTCTTCAAATGTGAATCAATAGTTGCAAAAAGCTCGGTATATGTAAATCAAATGTGATTGATGTGCGATCCAGAACGCACGAAGGCCGGGCCACGTTAAGAGTTCCAACAACACACGTACAAGTACAAATACTTGTAATATTTGCCCGCTCCTGTAGCTCAGTTGGGAAAACGCTGGGCTCCTGACCTCACCCGGTAGTGGCAGCCCGGGTTCGAATCGCTTCGGTGCTCACCATTTGCCCCTGACTGGGATGGCCTGTGGTCGGTGGCAGCGGTCGCCCTCAAAGTCAGGTGACGTCAGAGGACGGGGTGGGCCGTGTCCAGGTATGTCGGCCACATAAAACTTTCGCCTAAATTCTGCCGGACGCCAGGAATTGCTTGATCGGGTGGTGGGATCAGGGCCTGCGCAACAAGCTATGCTTAGCGGGGGCCTGACCTCGGAAATCCATGCATTCAAAAACATTCGGACTAAATGTATTAAATATTTATATATATATATATATATATATATATATATATATATATATATATATATATATATATATATATATATATATATATATATGCATGCATGCATGCATGCATGCATGCACGCACGCACGCACGCACGCACGCACGCACGCACGCACGCACGCACGCACGCACACACACACACAGACAGACCGACCGACCGACCGACCGACCGACCGACCGACCGACCGACCGACCGACCGACCGACCGACCGACCGACCGACCGACCGACCGACCGACCGACCGACCGACCGACCGACCGACCGACCGACCGACCGACCGACCGACCGACCGACCGACCGACCGACCGACCGACCGACCGACCGACCGACCGACCGACCGACCGACCGACCGACCGACCGACCGACCGACCGACCGACCGACCGACCGACCGACCGACCGACCGACCGACCGACCGACCGACCGACCGACCGACCGACCGACCGACCGACCGACCGACCGACCGACCGACCGACCGACCGACCGACCGACCGACCGACCGACCGACCGACCGACCGACCGACCGACCGACCGACCGACCGACCGACCGACCGACCGACCGACCGACCGACCGACCGACCGACCGACCGACCGACCGACCGACCGACCGACCGACCGACCGACCGACCGACCGACCGACCGACCGACCGACCGACCGACCGACCGACCGACCGACCGACCGACCGACCGACCGACCGACCGACAGACCGACAGACCGACAGACCGACAGACCGACAGACCGACAGACCGACAGACCGACAGACCGACAGACCGACAGACCGACAGACCGACAGACCGACAGACCGACAGACCGACAGACCGACAGACCGACAGACCGACAGACCGACAGACCGACAGACCGACAGACCGACAGACCGACAGACCGACAGACCGACAGACCGACAGACCGACAGACCGACAGACCGACAGACCGACAGACCGACAGACCGACAGACCGACAGACCGACAGACCGACAGACCGACAGACCGACAGACCGACAGACCGACAGACCGACAGACCGACAGACCGACAGACCGACAGACCGACAGACCGACAGACCGACAGACCGACAGACCGACAGACCGACAGACCGACAGACCGACAGACCGACAGACCGACAGACCGACAGACCGACAGACCGACAGACCGACAGACCGACAGACCGACAGACCGACAGACCGACAGACCGACAGACCGACAGACCGACAGACCGACAGACCGACAGACCGACAGACCGACAGACCGACAGACCGACAGACCGACAGACCGACAGACCGACAGACCGACAGACCGACAGACCGACAGACCGACAGACGGACAGACGGACAGACGGACAGACGGACAGACGGACAGACGGACAGACGGACAGACGGACAGACGGACAGACGGACAGACGGACAGACGGACAGACGGACAGACGGACAGACGGACAGACGGACAGACGGACAGACGGACAGACGGACAGACGGACAGACGGACAGACGGACAGACGGACAGACGGACAGACGGACAGACGGACAGACGGACAGACGGACAGACGGACAGACGGACAGACGGACAGACGGACAGACGGACAGACGGACAGACGGACAGACGGACAGACAGACAGACAGACAGACAGACAGACAGACAGACAGACAGACAGACAGACAGACAGACAGACAGACAGACAGACAGACAGACAGACAGACAGACAGACAGACAGACAGACAGACAGACAGACAGACAGACCTACAGACCTACAGACCTACAGACCTACAGACCTACAGACCTACAGACCTACAGACCTACAGACCTACAGACCTACAGACCTACAGACCTACAGACCTACAGACCTACAGACCTACAGACCTACAGACCTACAGACCTACAGACCTACAGACCTACAGACCTACAGACCTACAGACCTACAGACCTACAGACCTACAGACCTACAGACCTACAGACCTACAGACCTACAGACCTACAGACCTACAGACCTACAGACCTACAGACCTACAGACCTACAGACCTACAGACCTACAGACCTACAGACCTACAGACCTACAGACCTACAGACCTACAGACCTACAGACCTACAGACCTACAGACCTACAGACCTACAGACCTACAGACCTACAGACCTACAGACCTACAGACCTACAGACCTACAGACCTACAGACCTACAGACCTACAGACCTACAGACCTACAGACCTACAGACCTACAGACCTACAGACCTACAGACCTACAGACCTACAGACCTACAGACCTACAGACCTACAGACCTACAGACCTACAGACCTACAGACCTACAGACCTACAGACCTACAGACCTACAGACCTACAGACCTACAGACCTACAGACCTACAGACCTACAGACCTACAGACCTACAGACCTACAGACCTACAGACCTACAGACCTACAGACCTACAGACCTACAGACCTACAGACCTACAGACCTACAGACCTACAGACCTACAGACCTACAGACCTACAGACCTACAGACCTACAGACCTACAGACCTACAGACCTACAGACCTACAGACCTACAGACCTACAGACCTACAGACCTACAGACCTACAGACCTACAGACCTACAGACCTACAGACCTACAGACCTACAGACCTACAGACCTACAGACCTACAGACCTACAGACCTACAGACCTACAGACCTACAGACCTACAGACCTACAGACCTACAGACCTACAGACCTACAGACCTACAGACCTACAGACCTACAGACCTACAGACCTACAGACCTACAGACCTACAGACCTACAGACCTACAGACCTACAGACCTACAGACCTACAGACCTACAGACCTACAGACCTACAGACCTACAGACCTACAGACCTACAGACCTACAGACCTACAGACCTACAGACCTACAGACCTACAGACCTACAGACCTACAGACCTACAGACCTACAGACCTACAGACCTACAGACCTACAGACCTACAGACCTACAGACCTACAGACCTACAGACCTACAGACCTACAGACCTACAGACCTACAGACCTACAGACCTACAGACCTACAGACCTACAGACCTACAGACCTACAGACCTACAGACCTACAGACCTACAGACCTACAGACCTACAGACCTACAGACCTACAGACCTACAGACCTACAGACCTACAGACCTACAGACCTACAGACCTACAGACCTACAGACCTACAGACCTACAGACCTACAGACCTACAGACCTACAGACCTACAGACCTACAGACCTACAGACCTACAGACCTACAGACCTACAGACCTACAGACCTACAGACCTACAGACCTACAGACCTACAGACCTACAGACCTACAGACCTACAGACCTACAGACCTACAGACCTACAGACCTACAGACCTACAGACCTACAGACCTACAGACCTACAGACCTACAGACCTACAGACCTACAGACCTACAGACCTACAGACCTACAGACCTACAGACCTACAGACCTACAGACCTACAGACCTACAGACCTACAGACCTACAGACCTACAGACCTACAGACCTACAGACCTACAGACCTACAGACCTACAGACCTACAGACCTACAGACCTACAGACCTACAGACCTACAGACCTACAGACCTACAGACCTACAGACCTACAGACCTACAGACCTACAGACCTACAGACCTACAGACCTACAGACCTACAGACCTACAGACCTACAGACCTACAGACCTACAGACCTACAGACCTACAGACCTACAGACCTACAGACCTACAGACCTACAGACCTACAGACCTACAGACCTACAGACCTACAGACCTACAGACCTACAGACCTACAGACCTACAGACCTACAGACCTACAGACCTACAGACCTACAGACCTACAGACCTACAGACCTACAGACCTACAGACCTACAGACCTACAGACCTACAGACCTACAGACCTACAGACCTACAGACCTACAGACCTACAGACCTACAGACCTACAGACCTACAGACCTACAGACCTACAGACCTACAGACCTACAGACCTACAGACCTACAGACCTACAGACCTACAGACCTACAGACCTACAGACCTACAGACCTACAGACCTACAGACCTACAGACCTACAGACCTACAGACCTACAGACCTACAGACCTACAGACCTACAGACCTACAGACCTACAGACCTACAGACCTACAGACCTACAGACCTACAGACCTACAGACCTACAGACCTACAGACCTACAGACCTACAGACCTACAGACCTACAGACCTACAGACCTACAGACCTACAGACCTACAGACCTACAGACCTACAGACCTACAGACCTACAGACCTACAGACCTACAGACCTACAGACCTACAGACCTACAGACCTACAGACCTACAGACCTACAGACCTACAGACCTACAGACCTACAGACCTACAGACCTACAGACCTACAGACCTACAGACCTACAGACCTACAGACCTACAGACCTACAGACCTACAGACCTACAGACCTACAGACCTACAGACCTACAGACCTACAGACCTACAGACCTACAGACCTACAGACCTACAGACCTACAGACCTACAGACCTACAGACCTACAGACCTACAGACCTACAGACCTACAGACCTACAGACCTACAGACCTACAGACCTACAGACCTACAGACCTACAGACCTACAGACCTACAGACCTACAGACCTACAGACCTACAGACCTACAGACCTACAGACCTACAGACCTACAGACCTACAGACCTACAGACCTACAGACCTACAGACCTACAGACCTACAGACCTACAGACCTACAGACCTACAGACCTACAGACCTACAGACCTACAGACCTACAGACCTACAGACCTACAGACCTACAGACCTACAGACCTACAGACCTACAGACCTACAGACCTACAGACCTACAGACCTACAGACCTACAGACCTACAGACCTACAGACCTACAGACCTACAGACCTACAGACCTACAGACCTACAGACCTACAGACCTACAGACCTACAGACCTACAGACCTACAGACCTACAGACCTACAGACCTACAGACCTACAGACCTACAGACCTACAGACCTACAGACCTACAGACCTACAGACCTACAGACCTACAGACCTACAGACCTACAGACCTACAGACCTACAGACCTACAGACCTACAGACCTACAGACCTACAGACCTACAGACCTACAGACCTACAGACCTACAGACCTACAGACCTACAGACCTACAGACCTACAGACCTACAGACCTACAGACCTACAGACCTACAGACCTACAGACCTACAGACCTACAGACCTACAGACCTACAGACCTACAGACCTACAGACCTACAGACCTACAGACCTACAGACCTACAGACCTACAGACCTACAGACCTACAGACCTACAGACCTACAGACCTACAGACCTACAGACCTACAGACCTACAGACCTACAGACCTACAGACCTACAGACCTACAGACCTACAGACCTACAGACCTACAGACCTACAGACCTACAGACCTACAGACCTACAGACCTACAGACCTACAGACCTACAGACCTACAGACCTACAGACCTACAGACCTACAGACCTACAGACCTACAGACCTACAGACCTACAGACCTACAGACCTACAGACCTACAGACCTACAGACCTACAGACCTACAGACCTACAGACCTACAGACCTACAGACCTACAGACCTACAGACCTACAGACCTACAGACCTACAGACCTACAGACCTACAGACCTACAGACCTACAGACCTACAGACCTACAGACCTACAGACCTACAGACCTACAGACCTACAGACCTACAGACCTACAGACCTACAGACCTACAGACCTACAGACCTACAGACCTACAGACCTACAGACCTACAGACCTACAGACCTACAGACCTACAGACCTACAGACCTACAGACCTACAGACCTACAGACCTACAGACCTACAGACCTACAGACCTACAGACCTACAGACCTACAGACCTACAGACCTACAGACCTACAGACCTACAGACCTACAGACCTACAGACCTACAGACCTACAGACCTACAGACCTACAGACCTACAGACCTACAGACCTACAGACCTACAGACCTACAGACCTACAGACCTACAGACCTACAGACCTACAGACCTACAGACCTACAGACCTACAGACCTACAGACCTACAGACCTACAGACCTACAGACCTACAGACCTACAGACCTACAGACCTACAGACCTACAGACCTACAGACCTACAGACCTACAGACCTACAGACCTACAGACCTACAGACCTACAGACCTACAGACCTACAGACCTACAGACCTACAGACCTACAGACCTACAGACCTACAGACCTACAGACCTACAGACCTACAGACCTACAGACCTACAGACCTACAGACCTACAGACCTACAGACCTACAGACCTACAGACCTACAGACCTACAGACCTACAGACCTACAGACCTACAGACCTACAGACCTACAGACCTACAGACCTACAGACCTACAGACCTACAGACCTACAGACCTACAGACCTACAGACCTACAGACCTACAGACCTACAGACCTACAGACCTACAGACCTACAGACCTACAGACCTACAGACCTACAGACCTACAGACCTACAGACCTACAGACCTACAGACCTACAGACCTACAGACCTACAGACCTACAGACCTACAGACCTACAGACCTACAGACCTACAGACCTACAGACCTACAGACCTACAGACCTACAGACCTACAGACCTACAGACCTACAGACCTACAGACCTACAGACCTACAGACCTACAGACCTACAGACCTACAGACCTACAGACCTACAGACCTACAGACCTACAGACCTACAGACCTACAGACCTACAGACCTACAGACCTACAGACCTACAGACCTACAGACCTACAGACCTACAGACCTACAGACCTACAGACCTACAGACCTACAGACCTACAGACCTACAGACCTACAGACCTACAGACCTACAGACCTACAGACCTACAGACCTACAGACCTACAGACCTACAGACCTACAGACCTACAGACCTACAGACCTACAGACCTACAGACCTACAGACCTACAGACCTACAGACCTACAGACCTACAGACCTACAGACCTACAGACCTACAGACCTACAGACCTACAGACCTACAGACCTACAGACCTACAGACCTACAGACCTACAGACCTACAGACCTACAGACCTACAGACCTACAGACCTACAGACCTACAGACCTACAGACCTACAGACCTACAGACCTACAGACCTACAGACCTACAGACCTACAGACCTACAGACCTACAGACCTACAGACCTACAGACCTACAGACCTACAGACCTACAGACCTACAGACCTACAGACCTACAGACCTACAGACCTACAGACCTACAGACCTACAGACCTACAGACCTACAGACCTACAGACCTACAGACCTACAGACCTACAGACCTACAGACCTACAGACCTACAGACCTACAGACCTACAGACCTACAGACCTACAGACCTACAGACCTACAGACCTACAGACCTACAGACCTACAGACCTACAGACCTACAGACCTACAGACCTACAGACCTACAGACCTACAGACCTACAGACCTACAGACCTACAGACCTACAGACCTACAGACCTACAGACCTACAGACCTACAGACCTACAGACCTACAGACCTACAGACCTACAGACCTACAGACCTACAGACCTACAGACCTACAGACCTACAGACCTACAGACCTACAGACCTACAGACCTACAGACCTACAGACCTACAGACCTACAGACCTACAGACCTACAGACCTACAGACCTACAGACCTACAGACCTACAGACCTACAGACCTACAGACCTACAGACCTACAGACCTACAGACCTACAGACCTACAGACCTACAGACCTACAGACCTACAGACCTACAGACCTACAGACCTACAGACCTACAGACCTACAGACCTACAGACCTACAGACCTACAGACCTACAGACCTACAGACCTACAGACCTACAGACCTACAGACCTACAGACCTACAGACCTACAGACCTACAGACCTACAGACCTACAGACCTACAGACCTACAGACCTACAGACCTACAGACCTACAGACCTACAGACCTACAGACCTACAGACCTACAGACCTACAGACCTACAGACCTACAGACCTACAGACCTACAGACCTACAGACCTACAGACCTACAGACCTACAGACCTACAGACCTACAGACCTACAGACCTACAGACCTACAGACCTACAGACCTACAGACCTACAGACCTACAGACCTACAGACCTACAGACCTACAGACCTACAGACCTACAGACCTACAGACCTACAGACCTACAGACCTACAGACCTACAGACCTACAGACCTACAGACCTACAGACCTACAGACCTACAGACCTACAGACCTACAGACCTACAGACCTACAGACCTACAGACCTACAGACCTACAGACCTACAGACCTACAGACCTACAGACCTACAGACCTACAGACCTACAGACCTACAGACCTACAGACCTACAGACCTACAGACCTACAGACCTACAGACCTACAGACCTACAGACCTACAGACCTACAGACCTACAGACCTACAGACCTACAGACCTACAGACCTACAGACCTACAGACCTACAGACCTACAGACCTACAGACCTACAGACCTACAGACCTACAGACCTACAGACCTACAGACCTACAGACCTACAGACCTACAGACCTACAGACCTACAGACCTACAGACCTACAGACCTACAGACCTACAGACCTACAGACCTACAGACCTACAGACCTACAGACCTACAGACCTACAGACCTACAGACCTACAGACCTACAGACCTACAGACCTACAGACCTACAGACCTACAGACCTACAGACCTACAGACCTACAGACCTACAGACCTACAGACCTACAGACCTACAGACCTACAGACCTACAGACCTACAGACCTACAGACCTACAGACCTACAGACCTACAGACCTACAGACCTACAGACCTACAGACCTACAGACCTACAGACCTACAGACCTACAGACCTACAGACCTACAGACCTACAGACCTACAGACCTACAGACCTACAGACCTACAGACCTACAGACCTACAGACCTACAGACCTACAGACCTACAGACCTACAGACCTACAGACCTACAGACCTACAGACCTACAGACCTACAGACCTACAGACCTACAGACCTACAGACCTACAGACCTACAGACCTACAGACCTACAGACCTACAGACCTACAGACCTACAGACCTACAGACCTACAGACCTACAGACCTACAGACCTACAGACCTACAGACCTACAGACCTACAGACCTACAGACCTACAGACCTACAGACCTACAGACCTACAGACCTACAGACCTACAGACCTACAGACCTACAGACCTACAGACCTACAGACCTACAGACCTACAGACCTACAGACCTACAGACCTACAGACCTACAGACCTACAGACCTACAGACCTACAGACCTACAGACCTACAGACCTACAGACCTACAGACCTACAGACCTACAGACCTACAGACCTACAGACCTACAGACCTACAGACCTACAGACCTACAGACCTACAGACCTACAGACCTACAGACCTACAGACCTACAGACCTACAGACCTACAGACCTACAGACCTACAGACCTACAGACCTACAGACCTACAGACCTACAGACCTACAGACCTACAGACCTACAGACCTACAGACCTACAGACCTACAGACCTACAGACCTACAGACCTACAGACCTACAGACCTACAGACCTACAGACCTACAGACCTACAGACCTACAGACCTACAGACCTACAGACCTACAGACCTACAGACCTACAGACCTACAGACCTACAGACCTACAGACCTACAGACCTACAGACCTACAGACCTACAGACCTACAGACCTACAGACCTACAGACCTACAGACCTACAGACCTACAGACCTACAGACCTACAGACCTACAGACCTACAGACCTACAGACCTACAGACCTACAGACCTACAGACCTACAGACCTACAGACCTACAGACCTACAGACCTACAGACCTACAGACCTACAGACCTACAGACCTACAGACCTACAGACCTACAGACCTACAGACCTACAGACCTACAGACCTACAGACCTACAGACCTACAGACCTACAGACCTACAGACCTACAGACCTACAGACCTACAGACCTACAGACCTACAGACCTACAGACCTACAGACCTACAGGCCTACAGGCCTACAGGCCTACAGGCCTACAGGCCTACAGGCCTACAGGCCTACAGGCCTACAGGCCTACAGGCCTACAGGCCTACAGGCCTACAGGCCTACAGGCCTACAGGCCTACAGGCCTACAGGCCTACAGGCCTACAGGCCTACAGGCCTACAGGCCTACAGGCCTACAGGCCTACAGGCCTACAGGCCTACAGGCCTACAGGCCTACAGGCCTACAGGCCTACAGGCCTACAGGCCTACAGGCCTACAGGCCTACAGGCCTACAGGCCTACAGGCCTACAGGCCTACAGGCCTACAGGCCTACAGGCCTACAGGCCTACAGGCCTACAGGCCTACAGGCCTACAGGCCTACAGGCCTACAGGCCTACAGGCCTACAGGCCTACAGGCCTACAGGCCTACAGGCCTACAGGCCTACAGGCCTACAGGCCTACAGGCCTACAGACCTACAGACCTACAGACCTACAGACCTACAGACCTACAGACCTACAGACCTACAGACCTACAGACCTACAGACCTACAGACCTACAGACCTACAGGCCTACAGGCCTACAGGCCTACAGGCCTACAGGCCTACAGGCCTACAGGCCTACAGGCCTACAGGCCTACAGGCCTACAGGCCTACAGGCCTACAGGCCTACAGGCCTACAGGCCTACAGGCCTACAGGCCTACAGGCCTACAGGCCTACAGGCCTACAGGCCTACAGGCCTACAGGCCTACAGGCCTACAGGCCTACAGGCCTACAGGCCTACAGGCCTACAGGCCTACAGGCCTACAGGCCTACAGGCCTACAGGCCTACAGGCCTACAGGCCTACAGGCCTACAGGCCTACAGGCCTACAGGCCTACAGGCCTACAGGCCTACAGGCCTACAGGCCTACAGGCCTACAGGCCTACAGGCCTACAGGCCTACAGGCCTACAGGCCTACAGGCCTACAGGCCTACAGGCCTACAGGCCTACAGGCCTACAGGCCTACAGGCCTACAGGCCTACAGGCCTACAGGCCTACAGGCCTACAGGCCTACAGGCCTACAGGCCTACAGGCCTACAGGCCTACAGGCCTACAGGCCTACAGGCCTACAGGCCTACAGGCCTACAGGCCTACAGGCCTACAGGCCTACAGGCCTACAGGCCTACAGGCCTACAGGCCTACAGGCCTACAGGCCTACAGGCCTACAGGCCTACAGGCCTACAGGCCTACAGGCCTACAGGCCTACAGGCCTACAGGCCTACAGGCCTACAGGCCTACAGACCTACAGACCTACAGACCTACAGACCTACAGACCTACAGACATGCAGACATGCAGACATGCAGACATGCAGACATGCAGACATGCAGACATGCAGACATGCAGACATGCAGACATGCAGACATGCAGACATGCAGACATGCAGACATGCAGACATGCAGACATGCAGACATGCAGACATGCAGACATGCAGACATGCAGACATGCAGACATGCAGACATGCAGACATGCAGACATGCAGACATGCAGACATGCAGACATGCAGACATGCAGACATGCAGACATGCAGACATGCAGACATGCAGACATGCAGACATGCAGACATGCAGACATGCAGACATGCAGACATGCAGACATGCAGACATGCAGACATGCAGACATGCAGACATGCAGACATGCAGACATGCAGACATGCAGACATGCAGACATGCAGACATGCAGACATGCAGACATGCAGACATGCAGACATGCAGACATGCAGACATGCAGACATGCAGACATGCAGACATGCAGACATGCAGACATGCAGACATGCAGACATGCAGACATGCAGACATGCAGACATGCAGACATGCAGACATGCAGACATGCAGACATGCAGACATGCAGACATGCAGACATGCAGACATGCAGACATGCAGACATGCAGACATGCAGACATGCAGACATGCAGACATGCAGACATGCAGACATGCAGACATGCAGACATGCAGACATGCAGACATGCAGACATGCAGACATGCAGACATGCAGACATGCAGACATGCAGACATGCAGACATGCAGACATGCAGACATGCAGACATGCAGACATGCAGACATGCAGACATGCAGACATGCAGACATGCAGACATGCAGACATGCAGACATGCAGACATGCAGACATGCAGACATGCAGACATGCAGACATGCAGACATGCAGACATGCAGACATGCAGACATGCAGACATGCAGACATGCAGACATGCAGACATGCAGACATGCAGACATGCAGACATGCAGACATGCAGACATGCAGACATGCAGACATGCAGACATGCAGACATGCAGACATGCAGACATGCAGACATGCAGACATGCAGACATGCAGACATGCAGACATACAGACATACAGACATACAGACATACAGACATAAAGACATACAGACATACAGACATACAGACATACAGACATACAGACATACAGACATACAGACATACAGACATACAGACATACAGACATACAGACATACAGACATACAGACATACAGGCATACAGGCATACAGGCATACAGGCATACAGGCATACAGGCATACAGGCATACAGGCATACAGGCATACAGGCATACAGACATACAGGCATACAGGCATACAGACATACAGACATACAGGCATACAGACATACAGACATACAGACATACAGACATACAGACATACAGACATACAGACATACAGACATACAGACCTACAGACCTACAGACCTACAGACCTACAGACCTACAGACCTACAGACCTACAGACCTACAGACCTACAGACCTACAGACCTACAGACCTACAGACCTACAGACCTACAGACCTACAGACCTACAGACCTACAGACCTACAGACCTACAGACCTACAGACCTACAGACCTACAGACCTACAGACCTACAGACCTACAGACCTACAGACCTACAGACCTACAGACCTACAGACCTACAGACCTACAGACCTACAGACCTACAGACCTACAGACCTACAGACCTACAGACCTACAGACCTACAGACCTACAGACCTACAGACCTACAGACCTACAGACCTACAGACCTACAGACCTACAGACCTACAGACCTACAGACCTACAGACCTACAGACCTACAGACCTACAGACCTACAGACCTACAGACCTACAGACCTACAGACCTACAGACCTACAGACCTACAGACCTACAGACCTACAGACCTACAGACCTACAGACCTACAGACCTACAGACCTACAGACCTACAGACCTACAGACCTACAGACCTACAGACCTACAGACCTACAGACCTACAGACCTACAGACCTACAGACCTACAGACCTACAGACCTACAGACCTACAGACCTACAGACCTACAGACCTACAGACCTACAGACCTACAGACCTACAGACCTACAGACCTACAGACCTACAGACCTACAGACCTACAGACCTACAGACCTACAGACCTACAGACCTACAGACCTACAGACCTACAGACCTACAGACCTACAGACCTACAGACCTACAGACCTACAGACCTACAGACCTACAGACCTACAGACCTACAGACCTACAGACCTACAGACCTACAGACCTACAGACCTACAGACCTACAGACCTACAGACCTACAGACCTACAGACCTACAGACCTACAGACCTACAGACCTACAGACCTACAGACCTACAGACCTACAGACCTACAGACCTACAGACCTACAGACCTACAGACCTACAGACCTACAGACCTACAGACCTACAGACCTACAGACCTACAGACCTACAGACCTACAGACCTACAGACCTACAGACCTACAGACCTACAGACCTACAGACCTACAGACCTACAGACCTACAGACCTACAGACCTACAGACCTACAGACCTACAGACCTACAGACCTACAGACCTACAGACCTACAGACCTACAGACCTACAGACCTACAGACCTACAGACCTACAGACCTACAGACCTACAGACCTACAGACCTACAGACCTACAGACCTACAGACCTACAGACCTACAGACCTACAGACCTACAGACCTACAGACCTACAGACCTACAGACCTACAGACCTACAGACCTACAGACCTACAGACCTACAGACCTACAGACCTACAGACCTACAGACCTACAGACCTACAGACCTACAGACCTACAGACCTACAGACCTACAGACCTACAGACCTACAGACCTACAGACCTACAGACCTACAGACCTACAGACCTACAGACCTACAGACCTACAGACCTACAGACCTACAGACCTACAGACCTACAGACCTACAGACCTACAGACCTACAGACCTACAGACCTACAGACCTACAGACCTACAGACCTACAGACCTACAGACCTACAGACCTACAGACCTACAGACCTACAGACCTACAGACCTACAGACCTACAGACCTACAGACCTACAGACCTACAGACCTACAGACCTACAGACCTACAGACCTACAGACCTACAGACCTACAGACCTACAGACCTACAGACCTACAGACCTACAGACCTACAGACCTACAGACCTACAGACCTACAGACCTACAGACCTACAGACCTACAGACCTACAGACCTACAGACCTACAGACCTACAGACCTACAGACCTACAGACCTACAGACCTACAGACCTACAGACCTACAGACCTACAGACCTACAGACCTACAGACCTACAGACCTACAGACCTACAGACCTACAGACCTACAGACCTACAGACCTACAGACCTACAGACCTACAGACCTACAGACCTACAGACCTACAGACCTACAGACCTACAGACCTACAGACCTACAGACCTACAGACCTACAGACCTACAGACCTACAGACCTACAGACCTACAGACCTACAGACCTACAGACCTACAGACCTACAGACCTACAGACCTACAGACCTACAGACCTACAGACCTACAGACCTACAGACCTACAGACCTACAGACCTACAGACCTACAGACCTACAGACCTACAGACCTACAGACCTACAGACCTACAGACCTACAGACCTACAGACCTACAGACCTACAGACCTACAGACCTACAGACCTACAGACCTACAGACCTACAGACCTACAGACCTACAGACCTACAGACCTACAGACATACAGACATACAGACATACAGACATACAGACATACAGACATACAGACATACAGACATACAGACATACAGACATACAGACATACAGACATACAGACATACAGACATACAGACATACAGACATACAGACATACAGACATACAGACATACAGACATACAGACATACAGACATACAGACATACAGACATACAGACATACAGGCATACAGGCATACAGGCATACAGGCATACAGGCATACAGCATACAGGCATACAGGCATACAGGCATACAGGCATACAGGCATACAGGCATACAGGCATACAGGCATACAGGCATACAGGCATACAGACATACAGACATACAGACATACAGACATACAGACATACAGACATACAGACATACAGACATACAGACATACAGACATACAGACATACAGACATACAGACATACAGACATACAGACATACAGACATACAGACATACAGACATACAGACATACAGACATACAGACATACAGACATACAGACATACAGACATACAGCCATACAGCCATACAGCCATACAGCATACAGGCATACAGGCATACAGGCATACAGGCATACAGGCATACAGGCATACAGGCATACAGGCATACAGGCATACAGGCATACAGGCATACAGGCATACAGGCATACAGGCATACAGGCATACAGGCATACAGGCATACAGGCATACAGGCATACAGGCATACAGGCATACAGGCATACAGGCATACAGGCATACAGGCATACAGGCATACAGGCATACAGGCATACAGGCATACAGGCATACAGGCATACAGGCATACAGGCATACAGGCATACAGGCATACAGGCATACAGGCATACAGGCATACAGGCATACAGGCATACAGGCATACAGGCATACAGGCATACAGGCATACAGGCATACAGGCATACAGGCATACAGGCATACAGGCATACAGGCATACAGGCATACAGGCATACAGGCATACAGGCATACAGGCATACAGGCATACAGGCATACAGGCATACAGGCATACAGGCATACAGGCATACAGGCATACAGGCATACAGGCATACAGGCATACAGGCATACAGGCATACAGGCATACAGGCATACAGGCATACAGGCATACAGGCATACAGGCATACAGGCATACAGGCATACAGGCATACAGGCATACAGGCATACAGGCATACAGGCATACAGGCATACAGGCATACAGGCATACAGGCATACAGGCATACAGGCATACAGGCATACAGGCATACAGGCATACAGGCATACAGGCATACAGGCATACAGCATACAGGCATACAGGCATACAGGCATACAGGCATACAGGCATACAGGCATACAGGCATACAGGCATACAGGCATACAGGCATACAGGCATACAGGCATACAGGCATACAGCATACAGGCATACAGACATACAGACATACAGACATACAGACATACAGACATACAGACATACAGACATACAGACATACAGACATACAGACATACAGACATACAGACATACAGACATACAGACATACAGACATACAGACATACAGACATACAGACATACAGACATACAGACATACAGACATACAGACATACAGACATACAGACATACAGACATACAGACATACAGACATACAGACATACAGACATACAGACATACAGACATACAGACATACAGACATACAGACATACAGACATACAGACATACAGACATACAGACATACAGAGACATACAGACATACAGACATACAGACATACAGACATACAGACATACAGACATACAGACATACAGACATACAGACATACAGACATACAGACATACAGACATACAGACATACAGACATACAGACATACAGACATACAGACATACAGACATACAGACATACAGACATACAGACATACAGACATACAGACATACAGACATACAGACATACAGACATACAGACATACAGACATACAGACATACAGACATACAGACATACAGACATACAGACATACAGACATACAGACATACAGACATACAGACATACAGACATACAGACATACAGACATACAGACATACAGACATACAGACATACAGACATACAGACATACAGACATACAGACATACAGACATACAGACATACAGACATACAGACATACAGACATACAGACATACAGACATACAGACATACAGACATACAGACATACAGACATACAGACATACAGACATACAGACATACAGACATACAGACATACAGACATACAGACATACAGACATACAGACATACAGACATACAGACATACAGACATACAGACATACAGACATACAGACATACAGACATACAGACATACAGACATACAGACATACAGACATACAGACATACAGACATACAGACATACAGACATACAGACATACAGACATACAGACATACAGACATACAGACATACAGACATACAGACATACAGACATACAGACATACAGACATACAGACATACAGACATACAGACATACAGACATACAGACATACAGGCATACAGGCATACAGGCATACAGGCATACAGGCATACAGGCATACAGGCATACAGGCATACAGGCATACAGGCATACAGGCATACAGGCATACAGGCATACAGGCATACAGGCATACAGGCATACAGGCATACAGGCATACAGGCATACAGGCATACAGACATACAGACATACAGACATACAGACATACAGACATACAGACATACAGACATACAGACATACAGACATACAGACATACAGACATACAGACATACAGACATACAGACATACAGACATACAGACATACAGACATACAGACATACAGACATACAGACATACAGACATACAGACATACAGACATACAGACATACAGACATACAGACATACAGACATACAGACATACAGACATACAGACATACAGACATACAGACATACAGACATACAGACATACAGACATACAGACATACAGACATACAGACATACAGACATACAGACATACAGACATACAGACATACAGACATACAGACATACAGACATACAGACATACAGACATACAGACATACAGACATACAGACATACAGACATACAGACATACAGACATACAGACATACAGACATACAGACATACAGACATACAGACATACAGACATACAGACATACAGACATACAGACATACAGACATACAGACATACAGACATACAGACATACAGACATACAGACATACAGACATACAGACATACAGACATACAGACATACAGACATACAGACATACAGACATACAGACATACAGACATACAGACATACAGACATACAGACATACAGACATACAGACATACAGACATACAGACATACAGACATACAGACATACAGACATACAGACATACAGACATACAGACATACAGACATACAGACATACAGACATACAGACATACAGACATACAGACATACAGACATACAGACATACAGACATACAGACATACAGACATACAGACATACAGACATACAGACATACAGACATACAGACATACAGACATACAGACATACAGACATACAGACATACAGACATACAGACATACAGACATACAGACATACAGACATACAGACATACAGACATACAGACATACAGACATACAGACATACAGACATACAGACATACAGACATACAGACATACAGACATACAGACATACAGACATACAGACATACAGACATACAGACATACAGACATACAGACATACAGACATACAGACATACAGACATACAGACATACAGACATACAGACATACAGACATACAGACATACAGACATACAGACATACAGACATACAGACATACAGACATACAGACATACAGACATACAGACATACAGACATACAGACATACAGACATACAGACATACAGACATACAGACATACAGACATACAGACATACAGACATACAGACATACAGACATACAGACATACAGACATACAGACATACAGACATACAGACATACAGACATACAGACATACAGACATACAGACATACAGACATACAGACATACAGACATACAGGCATACAGGCATACAGGCATACAGGCATACAGGCATACAGGCATACAGGCATACAGGCATACAGGCATACAGGCATACAGGCATACAGGCATACAGGCATACAGGCATACAGGCATACAGGCATACAGGCATACAGGCATACAGACATACAGACATACAGACATACAGACATACAGACATACAGACATACAGACATACAGACATACAGACATACAGACATACAGACATACAGACATACAGACATACAGACATACAGACATACAGACATACAGACATACAGACATACAGACATACAGACATACAGACATACAGACATACAGACATACAGACATACAGACATACAGACATACAGACATACAGACATACAGACATACAGACATACAGACATACAGACATACAGACATACAGACATACAGACATACAGACATACAGACATACAGACATACAGACATACAGACATACAGACATACAGACATACAGACATACAGACATACAGACATACAGACATACAGACATACAGACATACAGACATACAGACATACAGACATACAGACATACAGACATACAGACATACAGACATACAGACATACAGACATACAGACATACAGACATACAGACATACAGACATACAGACATACAGACATACAGACATACAGACATACAGACATACAGACATACAGACATACAGACATACAGACATACAGACATACAGACATACAGACATACAGACATACAGACATACAGACATACAGACATACAGACATACAGACATACAGACATACAGACATACAGACATACAGACATACAGACATACAGACATACAGACATACAGACATACAGACATACAGACATACAGACATACAGACATACAGACATACAGACATACAGACATACAGACATACAGACATACAGACATACAGACATACAGACATACAGACATACAGACATACAGACATACAGACATACAGACATACAGACATACAGACATACAGACATACAGACATACAGACATACAGACATACAGACATACAGACATACAGACATACAGACATACAGACATACAGACATACAGACATACAGACATACAGACATACAGACATACAGACATACAGACATACAGACATACAGACATACAGACATACAGACATACAGACATACAGACATACAGACATACAGACATACAGACATACAGACATACAGACATACAGACATACAGACATACAGACATACAGACATACAGACATACAGACATACAGACATACAGACATACAGACATACAGACATACAGACATACAGACATACAGACATACAGACATACAGACATACAGACATACAGACATACAGACATACAGACATACAGACATACAGACATACAGACATACAGACATACAGACATACAGACATACAGACATACAGACATACAGACATACAGACATACAGACATACAGACATACAGACATACAGACATACAGACATACAGACATACAGACATACAGACATACAGACATACAGACATACAGACATACAGACATACAGACATACAGACATACAGACATACAGACATACAGACATACAGACATACAGACATACAGACATACAGACATACAGACATACAGACATACAGACATACAGACATACAGACATACAGACATACAGACATACAGACATACAGACATACAGACATACAGACATACAGACATACAGACATACAGACATACAGACATACAGACATACAGACATACAGACATACAGACATACAGACATACAGACATACAGACATACAGACATACAGACATACAGACATACAGACATACAGACATACAGACATACAGACATACAGACATACAGACATACAGACATACAGACATACAGACATACAGACATACAGACATACAGACATACAGACATACAGACATACAGACATACAGACATACAGACATACAGACATACAGACATACAGACATACAGACATACAGACATACAGACATACAGACATACAGACATACAGACATACAGACATACAGACATACAGACATACAGACATACAGACATACAGACATACAGACATACAGACATACAGACATACAGACATACAGACATACAGACATACAGACATACAGACATACAGACATACAGACATACAGACATACAGACATACAGACATACAGACATACAGACATACAGACATACAGACATACAGACATACAGACATACAGACATACAGACATACAGACATACAGACATACAGACATACAGACATACAGACATACAGACATACAGACATACAGACATACAGACATACAGACATACAGACATACAGACATACAGACATACAGACATACAGACATACAGACATACAGACATACAGACATACAGACATACAGACATACAGACATACAGACATACAGACATACAGACATACAGACATACAGACATACAGACATACAGACATACAGACATACAGACATACAGACATACAGACATACAGACATACAGACATACAGACATACAGACATACAGACATACAGACATACAGACATACAGACATACAGACATACAGACATACAGACATACAGACATACAGACATACAGACATACAGACATACAGACATACAGACATACAGACATACAGACATACAGACATACAGACATACAGACATACAGACATACAGACATACAGACATACAGACATACAGACATACAGACATACAGACATACAGACATACAGACATACAGACATACAGACATACAGACATACAGACATACAGACATACAGACATACAGACATACAGACATACAGACATACAGACATACAGACATACAGACATACAGACATACAGACATACAGACATACAGACATACAGACATACAGACATACAGACATACAGACATACAGACATACAGACATACAGACATACAGACATACAGACATACAGACATACAGACATACAGACATACAGACATACAGACATACAGACATACAGACATACAGACATACAGACATACAGACATACAGACATACAGACATACAGACATACAGACATACAGACATACAGACATACAGACATACAGACATACAGACATACAGACATACAGACATACAGACATACAGACATACAGACATACAGACATACAGACATACAGACATACAGACATACAGACATACAGACATACAGACATACAGACATACAGACATACAGACATACAGACATACAGACATACAGACATACAGACATACAGACATACAGACATACAGACATACAGACATACAGACATACAGACATACAGACATACAGACATACAGACATACAGACATACAGACATACAGACATACAGACATACAGACATACAGACATACAGACATACAGACATACAGACATACAGACATACAGACATACAGACATACAGACATACAGACATACAGACATACAGACATACAGACATACAGACATACAGACATACAGACATACAGACATACAGACATACAGACATACAGACATACAGACATACAGACATACAGACATACAGACATACAGACATACAGACATACAGACATACAGACATACAGACAGACAGACAGACAGACAGACAGACAGACAGACAGACAGACAGACAGACAGACAGACAGACAGACAGACAGACAGACAGACAGACAGACAGACAGACAGACAGACAGACAGACAGACAGACAGACAGACAGACAGACAGACAGACAGACAGACAGACAGACAGACAGACAGACAGACAGACAGACAGACAGACAGACAGACAGACAGACAGACAGACAGACAGACAGACAGACAGACAGACAGACAGACAGACAGACAGACAGACAGACAGACAGACAGACAGACAGACAGACAGACAGACAGACAGACAGACAGACAGACAGACAGACAGACAGACAGACAGACAGACAGACAGACAGACAGACAGACAGACAGACAGACAGACAGACAGACAGACAGACAGACAGACAGACAGACAGACAGACAGACAGACAGACAGACAGACAGACAGACAGACAGACAGACAGACAGACAGACAGACAGACAGACAGACAGACAGACAGACAGACAGACAGACAGACAGACAGACAGACAGACAGACAGACAG